>PVJA010022170.1:0-34607 GCA_004027025.1 Myocastor coypus
TTCTTCTTCTTCTTCTTCTTCTTCCATACAAGGAGTGGCTCTATAAGAGCTCTTTTTCCTGCAGTGAAGGATTATGGCCATTCACTAATTAATTTTTATTTCTAGCTCTCTACTTTGTGTTGTGTACCCTTGAATGTTGGTGCCCCCCTCAGATAGAGACCATCCAGATACCCACATAGTTGCTCCCCTTATAAGGATTCAGATGTGACTTAGCTATGCATGGTGAGAGACCTACATTATGCTATATAATGATCACCACAGAATCGCAGGTGAGGGAGCAGTGAGTCATGATGACCAGTGCCTGCTGGTTGTGGCGCACAGATGCAGCAGGCCAGTGCTTGCACTGGCCATTCCATTCACATGATCGTTCAGCATACACTCAGAGACTAAAAATTGCAACCTGCTACCCTCAAAGGTGCCCTGAACTAACAAGAGTTGATCAGGTTATTTGTCTATTGGAACTGAACAGGACTGACAGACTGACTAACTGGAGTATCACTTGGAGTTTTACTGGAATCAGGCCATCATACAGACAAAAAGACAGAAAGATGGACGGAGAGGCTCTATCTTCCTCCCTTTGGGGTCCAATGTGAGTCACATGAGCAAGGAGCTAGGAAACCTCCCAGATCTCTAAGGACACTCAAGAAATCTCAAGGCTACACATTGGTCAGGAACTGTAGAGGTCCTTGTTCTGTCTAGTAGGGCCACAACCAGTGACTAAAGAGATCAGCATGGTTAGTCTTCCTGGCTGAGCCACTGAATTCAATAACAAGCACAAACACTGAAATGACACCAAGATTTGGAGGCAGATTTATATACACTGATGGGCAATGACCAGGAAACAATTGTTTCTGAAAATATCAGGCTGTATTCTCTAGTGGGTTAGGGCCTATATGGGATAAGCAAACAAAAGGTACAAATTCAGGATGGCTTGTCAATTGGAGTTTGGTTTACACAATGTGTACCGCAGTAACAAGTCATTTCTAATAGACAGAAACAACTGCAACTGGCACAGGAATTATTATCTGGGCAACTGAGAAATTAAAGTATACTGGTGGAGGGGCACTCTCTGTTACATAAACATTGGTAAGTACAAGTGTGATATTTTTTACAACCGCAGTTCTAAATTGCTTTAATAAGCCCATTTTGGAAATTCACAGGAATTGAATATTTTGCAGAATATGATTATCATTGTAACAGTTTTCTTTGTTATGTTATACATATAGTTATTATGTATGACCCTGCATTCCGTTAAAGGTCCACAAATAAAAATATTTCTAAACCTATATGACTTAGAAAGAAGTGACCCATCGAGATGAGTAAAACCATTTCAGTGGACTTAGAATTGGCTTCTCTAAGCGATATTTTTGAAAAATTTCACACACCAAATATGTACATATTTGTGTATATGGTTTATGTATACCTAAAACTATAAACAGACTTTAACAAAGATATAAAGTTAATTTTTCTCTGTAATTTTAGTGAGACTAGATTTGTTATTTGATTCTTAAAATCTGTTATTTATCTTGAACATTAGTGTTGTACTTTTTATTTTTAGAAATTCTGAGTTGCAGATTGAACTCGTAGTTCATTAGAGCTCCCTAGAATGCTAGATGTGTGTGAGAGTGCTATGCCACACCTTTGTGGTGTGGAGCCAACCTGATGCCAATAATATGAAAAGTAAGGCTGTTTACAAGTCAAGTGATCCTCTTTGAGTTTAAGCTTTCAAACTGTGAATACCACAGGAAGCTTCTTGGCATGCAGATTTCTTCCACCTGTTCTTAGAAGAAACATAAATGTGAACCGCAGGAGATGTGATTTTCAACCCTAAAGACAAAGCAGTTTGTGCATAACTTTGAAAGAAGTAAATGCAACTATTTCCAGGTAAGCATTGCATATTTTAAATTTTTCTTTAGTAATTTGAATGTTTTACCTTGATAAATTATATTATTAAAACAAGTTTATCATGTAATTTATTTATTCAGAGTAGAAAGGGATCAGTGGACAAAATTGATATAGGGATATAGGTTATATAAAATTACATCTATTATATCATTGCGTATTACTTATTTTTAACTTCAATTTGATTAGAATCTTTAGAAACACATTTCAGTTACTCTAGGTATAGATGTTGGAGGAAATAGCTAAGCATAACAACCATAGAAGCCTAGAAGAAGCTGTTCACCATATCCAGAGGTATTATTTGTTAGCAAAGATCATACCCAGCGGTTCTCAACCTGTGGGCCGCGACCCCACCGGGGGTGGAATGACCAAACACCGGGGTCGCCAAAAAACATTGGAAAATACATATTTAAACCCATACTGGGCCTGGTGGAATGGTTCAGTGGTCTAAAGCGCCTGCTTGGGGAAACTTGGGCAGCTTCAGGGACCGCGGTTCGATCCCGGGCACCACATGCTGTGCCAGCCCTGCCCTCGGGGTGGGCTGAGTCGGCCATAAAAATGAGTGAATAAACAAAGGTTCTGAAACAAGAATAAAAATAATAAATAAAATAAAAAATTCTTTAAAAATAAATAAATAAATAAATAAATAAACCCATACTATGTCATCGTAAAATGTTATTTACTGTAATTAGTAATTTGAAGTAGCCACCAAAATTATTTTTTGGTTTGGGGTCACCACAACATGAGGAACTGTATTGCAGGGTCACGGCATTAGAAAGGTTGAGAACCATATTATAAGTTTTGATAAAAACAACTATTACACTGTCATAATTTATGAATAAAAATACTAGGGACTTTCAAGTACAAGAAACTTTTCTTGAACCAGTTTCATCCCCCCCATAGTTTTGGTAATAAGACTGCCTTGTTAAAATATTGAGTGGATCAAGTTTTTAAATGAATTAATACTATTTGAAAGCCAGTTAATATCAAAAGCATTATTATTAAATGAGAAAGTACACTTAAAATTAAATATGGAGTTATCTTGATATTTCTCAAGATATGGGCATTCAGTATGATCTTAACATACTACAGGTATAAGCTGACCTAAGAAGGAAAAGAAAAAACAAAAACAAAAATTTTTGTGATGAGTCATCGATAAATATGCTGTGGCTTCTAAGCTATTTTGCTGGGGTTTTTTTTCCCTCAGTCCATTGAAATGTTCAGTGGTTTCTGGTATTTAACATGCATCCCTTGTAGAGCAAAACCTGGTCCTTGTGTTGTAAGACCTATACCACTATGCTTCACTTCCAGCCCAAGCGTCCTTGCTTTGAAAAACAATTTAAGAAAGATATTCAACATTTGCAATCAAGAATGCTCCTATAGCTTAATTAAGATGAACAAGATTTCATTTTTCTTTCTTCAAGTACATTGTAATTAAGTGTTGAGATGCATTTCTATTGCCCAAATACCAAATGTGTACTTGAAGCATAAATCTCTTTAAATACATATGTAGAGATATTAATACTCTTCTGCACATGGAGAGGTGAAATAGGAGAAATGCTATTTTAGCTCTACTTGGTCAACTTTGTGAGCTAAGGTCTCAGAACAAAGAATTAAAAGGTTGTGCTGGGGCAGAGGCTTAGCATTATTTTTTAACTTTGTTAATTTTAATGAGAAAGAAACAACAATGAGACCTTTCAAAACAGGTGAGTAGGACAGTTACAATTATTAAATTCCATATTGTTGTCTTCTTCATAGTAGTTCTTCAGAGTAGAAGATGCAGACATGATATCTTTTCTAAACACTATTAATAAAAATATTTCTTCTCATTGAACTAAGAGAAAGTAGTTGTATATATGCTTCAATAGTCCATAATAGTAGTGGGCTATCAGCAGATCTGGCAATGTCAGAAGTTATTGACTTGAACTTTTTACTGTTCAGGATAGTAATATGGCTTTCCTTTTTATATTTCATGGCTAGACTTCTCTGCTGTATGGTTAAGACCAAATTAAAGCAAGCCTTACAGAATAAAAAAAAATGTAACTTTTGTATCAATAAGGTCAGTCAAATCTCCTCAGGATTTACCCTGAAACCATGTACAATGTTCTTGTAGACCTTTTGTCAGCGTCAGCCATCTGGATAAGTCATGGATGTTGCTTGACCAATTTCCTCTCTGTGAAGGGCTGAGAGAATGTTTTCTCTCTAGGTAACTCTTTTTAGGTACACTATATATCATGGATTCCTTTCCTCTGTAACCCTATAATTTCTTTGAACAGAAAACTGGGGACAATGCTGAGTTATAGGATGTTACAGTACAGGTTCTCTTATGTCCTGAATCCTCACTGAGTGAGGGGTTAGGGCCAAAATATTTGCTATCCTTGTAGCCCTTCTTTCTAATTTTTGGTCTGGAAACTTAAGTTGTTAACCTTCCAGAAGAGAAGCTTAGTGATATTATTACCCTATAACATAGGCCCTTGTGCTTAACATCACTATTTTTCTGAATGTCAAACACCTCAGACATAGTATGGAACTGGTATTTTCCATCAATCGTTGAAGTTACCAACAGAGTGAAAAGACAACCCACAAAATTGGAAAAAAAAATCTTAACTAATAAGTACTCAAGACAAAGCTTTTCTCTCTATAATTTACAAAGAACTAAAGAAGCTCAGCAATAGAGAACTCCTGAATTCAGTTTTAAAGTTCTGCTACTACATAATTTAACATTTTCAACAAAATACTATTCCTCAGGAACAACTTTGAAATATTAAAAGAACAATCAACTTTAGCAATTATTAGGCCAAAAAACTGTGAACATCATAAAAAAAAAAAAAAAAAAAAAAACACAACTGTATGAATTTTTTTCAATTTGGATACTTCAAACTACACCCACATATTCGGTACAAAAATATGTGATAATAGCTTGTTATCACTATGAGTGGGTTAAAATATATGTAATCATTCTCATGATACATAAACATTTTTAGTCTCATTAGTGGCAAGATTTTGGCAACACTAGAAAACAAATATTTGTTGTGGAAATACTTGGAAATAAAATAAATATCTCGAGTATTTAAGGATTTTGCTTAATGATGAGAATGAGATAAAAGAATTAAGTAGATTCAGCTCATAATTATGATTATCATTAAAGAGAGTAATGTTATGGGTCCTCTCGAAAAACTTTCTTCTATTTTATTTTATGGATAGGGTGCTCATTTGCTTTCAGAAAAATATTACCCAACTCTCTAATTTCTACAATAAAACTGTAAACATGCTCATAGGTTTCCTGCATTACTTTAAGAGGACAACCAAGTTTCCTTTTTTTCCTCGTAATGGATCTTGTAGTCTGAGTTTTGAAGGGAATAGTTTTAAAACAGGACACATAATTTATAGGATTATTTTATGCTCGTCAACTAAAACAACCAATGGAAATGAGTGCAAGAAATCTGTTTACACATTAGGGACCTAAATCTTTCAGTTGTGGGCCTGAATCTCATGGGAATGTCCTTCACAACTCTAGTTGATGTCTCACATAAGAACATTTCAAAAAACTGCACTGAAAAGGCCCAAAGTTCAGTAATGAAAGATCAAAATCCTGTGACAAGGGTTAAAGACCTGAGCCAACAGGCAGAGTGTTGTGCGCTGGAGCCATGAAACAGCCGTCAAGGTAAGGACCAGAGCTCCCTAAATAGAACAGCGACTTTCCTCAGCAACAGAGAGGACAGTAAGTCCTCTGATGACAAGAACTGAGTGCATATTATAAAACTCATTATACTCCTTCAGCAACGAAATGTCATCTTCCACTCCAATTCTCCTTTCATGCTGTGGAAGCAATCCTCAAGTGGGTGTTTCACACCAAAAACCATGCTGACTCAGTTCATCTGTGTTGTAGGTTGACCTCTAGTTAATCCACCATGGATCTCCAAGGTTATTTTAAATTAATATTGCTCCATATTCTCTTTCCATGTATTCTTTCAGATAGTCAATTCCACTTGTCTGTCCAGGACAAGAGTACGGCCCTATATTGGCAACTCAGGATAAGTGATATCAACATAGGCAATTGTCTTCATTATTTTTTTTATTGCTGAACCAAAATATCTGACACCCAAACACAAAGGAGGAAAACAAATCCCATTGACTGCTACCATTCTGAAATTTCAAGGACTCTCTTCTTAAAGAGAAGTCAACTTATGGGGATGCAAAATACTTGCAGTCCCATTGGTCTTTGTGAACTTTTCAGACCGTCTTTTCTATTGTGTTCCTCCAAAATACTTGAATATTCCTTAGTCTTTATGGAAATGAATTTCTCCTTTATTTCATCTTTTCTGGCCAAACCCATAACCGCTTTAAACCATTCTATTGTGCATTTTGGTCTTGATTTTCAACCTAAATCTATCTCAAAGTATTCAACAGTAGCCACATGATGACCTCAACATTGGACTGCCTTGAAATTTCTTCTACCAAATTATTCTATTGCACTTAGTCTCAGTCTCATGTGAAGACTCTGGACATAATTACATGAATACAAACTTTCCATTAAGCCTTAAGACACTCTCTTGAAGTCCAACAGTCAATGGAGTCTTTCTAAAACTGTGAGAACCTGCTTCTTAATAGCAGCATTTCCAACAGCATTCTTCTAGTCTTCTGAGATTTGACCAGAATCTTTCATCAAGTACAGTTTAAGGTATGACATGGCTCCTCCTATAGCCAGCATTGCCCAACCTTTCCAAATTCTCTCTAAAGCCATCCTGAAAACTTCTGAACCATGTGATCAAGTACAGTCACAGCAACAGTGCCATTTCTCTAGTGCCAAATTCTGTGTTGGTTACTTCTTACATTGTTAGCAGAATATCCACATTCAAATCAAAAGGGAAAGAATTTATTTAGCTAACAACTTGTATAGGATTCAGTCTATAGTTCCCTAGCTCTAAGGTAGTCTGGCATGGCATAAACATATGAATATGTATATATGTATATATTTAACCTGAGAATCATACTACATAGCCAATACATTAGTCAATTGCAGTGTAATTCCTACAACTTCTAATGATATCCTGCTCTCAGAAACCATAGGAAGTAGTATCTCTGTTTTTCAGTATACATGGTAACCATATAGTTTCCAAATTGATGTTCTTAATTTTCCTGATTCTAATCTGCTTTCTTTTCTTATACTGTTGTTCCCTGCTGTGTTTACTCTATGATTATCCCCTGGTTTCACAGGGAGCAAAAAGTAATGATAAAAATTTTGCAATGCAGTAATTAGAGTAACAGGTAGGGAGATCAGTGAATATATGGCTCACTGCTAAATTCTTGCAGATGTTTTTGACTGAATCTTTGCCAGGAATTTGCAAACAATCGTACTTATTCAAGAACAGACAATCAGTTCTCCTTTTACTTTTAAATTCAATCAACTAAGGAATAACATAATAAAATAGTTTACAATGTTCTAGTTTGATCAGCAAGGGACAGAGTTCTAAAACTTGGAGATATTTTTCAAACCACACTTTTAGCAACTTTTTCAAAAGCATGACTGTATTATTATTATTATTATTATTATTATTATTATTATTATTATAAGCAAATACATCCTTTAAGTCATAATTATCTGAGTTGCAAACATCTGTCAACCATCAGTACCATTATTAATATAAAATTATTTTTATTCTAGAGTTGTGGCAGCATTACTTAATGTGAGTTTATCTAGATACAGAAGTATAGAAGTCCTTGAAATTATCACAACTCTATTTTATCATAATATTCAGGGAAGCCTTGTATCACTAATTTTAACAAAGTCTCAAAGCAGTCCTTATATTTGGAAAATATATAGGATGCTGATCCTGTCTTGACCACATGTCTATTATTCTTGATTTACCTCCTTTCTCTGTGTTTTAATTCAGCCCAACAGGATAAAATATCACAGACTTGGTATCTGATTCAAGAAATGTTTGTTACCCATGGTTCTGGGAGGTGGAAAGTCCAATGTCATGGATTAGCAGATATGATTCCGGTTGAAGGTTTTTCTTCTGCTTGGAAAATGACTATCACCTTGTTGTGCCCTCAAATGATGAGATAGAGAGGGAGAGTGGGTAGTCAGGAATAAAAGAAAGCTGTGCCATCTGAAATTCATTAAACATATCACACACAGATCCTTTTATATAATTCCAATTGTCCCATTTCATTGACTCTCAACATTGATGCTCTAATCTCCACAGCACTACTGCTACTAAACAAATTTGCCTACTTGGTCATTTTTAAAAAGCTGTTCTTATTTTAATTAAAATTGCAAGAGCATCTTGCAGGGTGTTTGTAGGCTGTGGCCATATTTGAAAGACTTCAGAATGTCAAAATACAAAATCTGTAAGCTTGTCCTCTCACATAGTTTAATTGAAGGAATTCTAAATCAGAAGTGAGTTACTAGAGCAAGGGCAAAATATCCAGAGACCTATTACCCAAACTACAATCTAAAATCCATGTATTTACCACAAAGTGCTGCCTCCGTCTCTGTGTACACTTTTCTCTGATGCTGGGCTGCTGGAGTGATGCTGCAGTCATTTGGTTCACGTGCTGAGGACAGGCCTCTGCTGGCTGCTGTGTCACGTGTGCCATTGGTCCAGTACAACCCAGCCGCTATCTTAAAAGAGAATGATTGCACATTAAGAAAGTAGGGCTAGTTCAGTGACATAAGTGCCTGCTTGGCAAGCACAAGGTTTTGAGTTTGATTCCAGGTACCAATATATAAATAGATTAATAAATAAATACATTCAATGGAAAATAATTACAGTTTTGATGCTTCACATCCACATAAACATTTCTGCTGGCACAAGCATTTTCAAACTTTAAAAAATCTAACAAACATAAAGCCATCAGCCTCTTTTTATAAAAAAAAATATTTATTTATTTATTCATTCATTCATTCATTCATTCGTTCATTTATTTGGTACAAGGTCTCACTACACAGCTCAGACTCATAGTGAATTGCATGTCCCAGCCTCCCCAGTGCTGGCATTATAGGCATGTGTCACCACACTCAGTTCTAGGGACAGCACAGTGTGCTGTACTAGGCATCAAACCAGGTCCTTATGCTTGCCAAGCAGGCGCTTAGACTGTCAAGTTATTTCTGTAGCCCTACATTCCCCTTTCCCATGCAAAATACAGTGACCAAGTGATATGGAGACCAAAACAGTAGCATACATTTCTAAGACCCAGGATTTTAGTGTCATCTGATTCTTTTCTAGTTCTGACCTAACATGTGAAGTACGAAACTCACTTGTGGGTTAAACTGTAATTGTGGGTAAAGTCTGTGCATAATTTGCAGGAAGGAATAAACACAGAAGATAGAGAGAGTAATGGATTTAATATCATGCATATATTTTGTACTTGTATATCTGTGCATATATATTAGTAAAGGCAAATAATGCTTAGAAAGGATAGCCCCTCGTTTCTACAGTGACCACTGATCAAAGGTAAAATTCATAATCTTCCACCTCCATTAACCATGCGCTCTTCTATTTCAATATAGAAATCATTAGGGAAGAGTTTAAACTTTCTTTTCTGATGTAAACTTTGTTTTTGTTCCAGAAATAGCAACATTCACAGTGGTCCTGCCTTTAATTGCCTGTATTTGCCATTGCCATTTATTATGAGATATACAAATATAGTAAAATATGCCAAGAAAAAAAAATGAGAGCTCAAAAGGGACTCTCTCTTGTTTTCAATCTCCAGAAATCACTCAAAATTACATCAAAATGTCAGTTTCCTCCTAAATGATTTCAGAATCCAGAAAACATAAGTTGCTGTCTCATCTGATGACTCAGTGGATCATAGGTTTGCTCCTGGAGTTTTCTTTTTAAGTTGGTAAAATCTGTCAATTGCACAAGATTGCAATCATAGGGTTGTTAAGCAAATATTTTTGATCAAGTGCTTATGAGCAACCCTGTGAATCATCGCTTCCTATTTCTACTCATTGACTCCCACACCCATGTCAATCACACTTTGCACCGTGCATGCTTTTGTTTACAACCTTTGCTTGACTAAGGAGGCATGACATTGACTCATCCTTCCTTATTTTGCTGGGTAACGGGATGCTTAGTCAGAGGCAAGAATCTAAAGATGCTAAGGTGGCTGTCATCAATCTATAAGTGCATGTAAAATGTTACTGGCTGAGGAAAAAAAAAGATAGTGTCTTTTTAAATCACAGCATGGCTCTCTCTAAGCTGAAAGGAGTAAAAAATATAGACCCAATTTCAGGTTATTTTAAACACAAAACACAATGTTTACTTCTATGAGCAAGTTGAATACTCAGGGAGAGATAAATATGTTTAGTATGGAAAGTTTATGCCATTAATTCTTGCAAAATATCTTTTCACATACTAAATTCTTTGAAGGGGAGGAGCAGTGACATGGGAAAAGGAATTATTTCTTGACTTTAAGTGATCTTGCCTGTATGAGTTTTAATCTCTCTGACATAATGGGCTTTTAATAAGTGTTCAAATATGGCTCAAATGTATTTCATAGGCTGGGCCATCACATAAGATCATTCAGAAAGCATTGTCCACATACTCCCTACTCCTTCAACCTGGAATCATTCATTTCATACATAATAAAACAAAGTGAACCCCCTCTGCTCAGAATTATGACATACTTTTGTAACATGCCAAATTTCTTTTAAGAATGACATATATGATGTATCGCACTAGGCAATAACTGCTGGCAAGTTGTCCTTTTTTCCTGTGGTCTTCTCTTCCAAAAAATTACTTCTACCAAGAGCTATTTCTTGATTGTTCTCAGGAACATAACACAGAATCGTTACTAAATGTTATATGCTATTTTCTATCTCCTTTGTTAGATAACCAAAGACTATTTCTCATGTAAAAAGTGTGATTTGAGCAAAGGACAGTTATTTGGTAGAAAGTGTGAAATTTTAATCGAAATATAATGACCTGATCAATGATGTACACACAAAATTTTATTTAAAAATCTCAGTGTGATGCTATAGACATGGAGGATCATATTATAATTTGCTAACCAGCTGTGGCTTTAGCTATTGTACTCTTTAATCATCTATTATCAATCCAAAGGACAGTTTTGATGACATCACCACGAAGGAGTTCCAACTGAAACTGTTTCTTACTCAATAGAGGCATTTTGAAATATCAAAAATTCTTGTTTGAGTCAAGGTTTTGTGTCAAAGAGCCAAATGATGGTCTCGCTGAGCTCTCAGGAAGGTCAGCTGGAATTTCCCCGCACTGTGATGCTCATTCACATTGTGAAGTAAGCAGATCACTTTGTCCATTTAAATTTTACCTTTTGGAAGTAAAAGATACAGCCTCTGCCTTCTTTTCCCTCTGTGGCAAAAGAGTAAGAGATTTTTATAGATAGAAGCCCTACATTTTTTATGGAAAAATATTTCTGATAATCTTACAAATATATAATTGCATTACTTAAATTGTTTATTAGTTCTAACTATATAGTTCAATCAGGGCAATGGCATCAACATAGTGATTTTATATGCTGCTGTCCTTGGAATTAGAGATCAAGAATTCTGACGATCAAGTGACCTAACTTTGGGAAAAGATTTTTAAAGTATAAATATAAATATTTTGTTTGAGCTATGATAACATCACTGATAGTGATGGCCTGTGTTTATTAGGAGAAAGATAAAAATATTACTATATCAATAATGACTTTTCAATTTTCAAGCAATGAATACATTGGTGTTAGAAGAAAATTATGCCCACTAGCTGATGAACTATTATCTCCAAGACTTCTCAGTTTTCATTTCTGATAAAAATGGACTTACAATGGCTTAATACAGTTAACATTATTGTAAACACTTGTGATTCAAACAGGACTATGCAGTCTCACAATAAACAGTACTTTCATGGTGAGAGAATCAAAGGTTTGTACTACACTCCTAAAAATAAGAAACTGGGGCTGGGGAGATAGCTCCAAGGCACAAGCGCCTGCTGGGCAAGTGCAAGGTTATGAGTTTGAACCCCAGTCCTGCAAAATAAATAAATAAATAAATAAATAAATAAATAAATAAATAAATGAAATTACATTAGTTGCTGATGTAATTAATCATTTTACATCTAAAATGTGATAATACTACAATTACACAGCTTCAGATTTTCAATGTACCTAATGTCTGTTTACCTCACATTCTCTAAAAGTATATGCTCAATAACTGAGTGCATGATATTCTATATCTCTAACAAATAGTATTAGTTCAAAAAATCATCTTCCTCTTTTGGGGGGAGGGTGGTACCAGGGATTGAATTCAGGATTTTGCACTTGCCAGGCAAGCACTTATTCCACTGAGATATCTCCCTAGCCCCAAAGAATCGTCTTATGATCCCTAGAATACATCTGTTTTTCTTTTTCCTTCTCTATATTATTTATTTTTTTGTAAAATACTGCCAAAATTTATGGTATTTTGAGTATTGGTATATAGTATGTCTTGTTTTATATATATATATATATATATATATATAGATAGATAGATAGATAGATAGATGCCATACTTATATCTATGTTATATTTACATATGGTTTATAGACATAGAAATTATTTAATAAAGCTGGGCATGGTGGCTCACGCCTGTAATCCCACCACTCAGGAGGCTGAGGCAGGAGGATCTGTGATAGGTTGCGACCAGCCTGAGCTACCAAAGTGAGCTCAAGGCCAGCCTCAACTGCATAGCGAGACCCTGCCTCAAAAAGACAAAACAAATTATTTAATAGTTATTATAAGGCAATGCTCCTTTCATGAGGTATAGGACAGATGGCACATGACCAAAATACATCAATGTAATTGTCAATCTTTGGATATATCAGAAATATTTTTAGACAGAACTCACATTTTTTTTAATGAGCAGAACATATTTATTGAAGGAAAGAAAGCTCTTGCCCAAGAGAGGAACAGGAGGGGTTCCTGAGTGGATGGTCCCCAGGAAGCTGTCTCTTCCAGGGACTTCTAAAGTGCAAAACCATGAGGTAGGGTGGGTCTATGGTCAACCAAGGAGGTTACAAGCACCGTTGCTCTGGTAAAATTGATTCAATCCAATACGGAGTGGGGAAGGGAGTCACACTGCAAGCAGACAAGAACATGAAACAGGGCCTTTTCCTACTGGGGGTTGGGTTACTGACTCATTTAGGCTCTCTTAAGGTGATTGATAGCTATTTAGAATATCAATCCCTGACGCTCATTTCTAGGGAAGTATATGGCTAAGATTTTTTTTTCTTTTGTCTTGAGGTTTGGCCCACAACTGGGAATATCTGTCTCTTGCAAAGCTATATAGACAAGGTGACTCTACAGAACTCACATTTTATTCAGATTGAAATAAACTATATAAAAATTTCTTCACTGAAAATAACAGAAATATTTTGTTTTATTTGTAAACAAAGTACAAAACACTTATAGATAAATGTACATAAACTACATATCATAGGTATTTCACGTTTTGCTTATTAAGCAGTAGATATTGGAATCATCTCTGCATGATGGGTATCTGATCCTCTCTTGGCCAGGAAGCAGATGTGCTCAATATTTATATGCTAAAAAGCTGATGAAGATGTAGGCTGAGGAAAGGAATGTAAACAACAAAAATTAGATGTGGAGTGATGACAAGCTCTTCCACTGCAGCTGTAACTGGCATCTCCACTCTTTGAAGTTCATTTGATAAAAGCATAATGTGCAGTGAATCTAGAGAGTTCATCAACATCTCTCTCATGATTCATCTAACTGTCCCAATTTTAAATAATACACTTCAAACCCCTTTCGCTGCAGGTCAATGACAGGCTTCCTCATAATATTTTACAAGGGAACTTCTTCTCTCCCTTGTCCTCTCAAACTTCATTTCTTCATAAATTGAAAGAAATTAAGAAAAGCAGATCAATAGTGACAACAAATGTGTTGTCTGAAAATGTGACCACCAATAGAAGTCATTCTGAAGAGAGCTTGGGTATTGCAATGCTATCTTTTGGAAGAACAGATAGGTATCAGAAGTAGAGGAGTTCACAGAAGTCATTTAAATATGGAAATTATCAATGGCCAATCATTTAAGGAAAGGCCTAATGGCTACAGTGGCAATTACTTGGCAATTACTTGGCCCATTTGGAAGATTTTTCTTCCAAAACAGCAAATAGCTCATTTTAAATTCTTTAGGTATTACCAACCTCTGTGGGAGCCCAAACTGCTGGCGCCCATTTGGTAATGACATCATCATCTTGCGACAGCCTCATCTCGTGATAGCCTCTAGTTAGGTTTCTATTTTCCCACCCTGTGCTATTTTCCATGAATCACATGTCTTAAGACCTCTGGTTGCAAGGTAACCACTGACGCAGATTCCCTTTCCCCTGCTACCTCTACTTAAAACCCTTTCACTTCTTCAATAAATGAGACTTGATCAGAATCCTGTCTTGTCTCCATTTCTCGTGGCTCTTGCCCTGGCTTTGTCTTAATCCCCGCTCCTTCCCCAGGTGAGAACCAAAGTGCAGACCCACGGGCAGATCAGATTGGCGTTAATGTGGATTTCCCTGGTACGAAGGGTCTAGCAACGGAGGGCCCGCGATTTTAGTGACATGGAGGTCCATGCTTCGTGGTTGCCTTGGGCGCCACCAGAACCTCGGTAAGGGAATGGCCACCCTCTTCCCCTTTCCTGGTATGGGGCAATCATTAAATGAGTATGATGTTTGTTAAGGGTTTAAGCAAAGTCTTAAAGACACGAGGAGTAAAGGTTAAGATAAAAGATCTAAAATAAATGATTTCTTTCAATTCCCTAATGAGGGAACCATTGATACAGAACAATTAAAAACAATAGTAATGTCCTTAAGGAGTATTATGAGACATTTGGGCCCAAAAAGATACACCACTTACTGCCTTTTCTTGTTAGAGTTTAATAGATGAAATTTTAACTTAAAAGCATTCTGATCCTGTAGTCGCCAGTGTAATTCAAAAGGGTGAAAATATATTACAAAAGATACACCAAAGCTGTGATTCAAAAACAATTAAAAACTAAAATCAGCCAGAGGCTACTAGGGAAGACAAGGACTTAAAAAATTCTAAAACTAAAAATAAACTAGATACTTCTCATACTAACAAGCCACACAAAGGTGGCGCCAAATTTTCCCGCCAACAGGATTCAATGCTAGAATTAGACTAGGAGCGTTCCCGGTGTCCGAAACAATGGACACAGAGGGAGAGGCCTTACATCATCATACCAGTTTCGATTTTAAAATGATAAAATAATTAGACAACAGTAGCCCAGTACGAAGCTACAGTCTCTTATACTACAATCATTTTAGATTTGATAGCTAAAAATTGGCTTACCCCCAGGGACTGGCATACATTAGCCAGAGCCACCCTTTTGGGAGGAGACTATCTACTATGGAAATCAAAATATATAAAAAAATTGCAGAGCCATGGCCAGATGTAACATTCAAGCTGGGGAGGACTAAAATTTTGATATGCTAATGGGAGACAACAGGGAGATCATAAAGCTTATTCTGCTCTTTTGGGTATTTTTCCTGTAGTAGTTCAAAAACATCCACCAAATGCTCAGTTTTCCTAGGTCTATGTACAGTGGGAACACTAACTTCTGGCACTCAAGTTTATTAAAGATTTAAAGCAGGCCTATGGTATACATTTAACCTATGTGATTGGATTAATACAAGGATTAGCAAATGAATATTGTGCCGTACTATTTTGGAACAAAAAAATCTGACTTGCTATAACAGCGGACCAGCTTCCTGGCTCAGGGGCATGGTTTGGTATTTCCGCTCAACTTCAGTATGATGATATAGCCATTGTTCAGACGCATTTATGTTGTCTCAGAGCATGGGAGAAGGTTTAAAAAAAAAAAAAAAGGGTGGGGAGAAGCTCAAAAGTCTTTTACTAAAGTAATACAGTCTCAAAATTAGTCCTTTGTTGATTTTGTCTCTAGACTTAAGGAAGCGATTGATAAAACAGACAACTTTATCTTCGGGATATGTTGTTGCAAACTTTGTTTTTTTTTTTTTTTTTCTCTCTTTTTAAGACAGGGTCTCGCTATGCGGTTTAGGCTGGCCTTGAGCTCACTTTTGTAGCCCAGGCTGGTCTCGAACTCGCACGGATCCTCCTGCCTCAGCCTCCCAAGTGCTGGGATTACAGGCGTGTGCCACCACGCCTGGCCAAACTTTGTCTTTTGAAAATCCTAATTTGGACTCTTAAAAGGTTATATGCCCATTAGAGGATATTGCCATACAAAACTAATTTATTGGCAGCTGCCTTATAGTCTTTTTTTAAACAAAATCATACCAAATGTTTTAAGTGTGGATAAAAATTGTAGAAAAGGCCAAGGTAAAAAAGAAAAAAGGAGGTAAGAGTAACAAGACTGCTCCTGGACCTTGTCTGAGATGTGGAAAAGGCAAACACTGGGCTAATGAATGCTGCTCCAAACTTGATAAGCATGGCCAACCCTTAAAATCTCCGAGAAACTGGAGAAGTAATCCATCATCTAGGGGCCCAAAGATAATCAGTATGGGATACCCACAGTTTCCATTATCCAACTCAAATTTCAATCAAATGCAGGATCACACATCTTTTCCATGTAACTTCCAGAAGCAGAAACACAGCTTTAGATATGATGGCTATGGAAAATCAGCTTTTGCTCCTCTCTTAAAGAGTTTACAAAATTAAAATTAGAGTTTTCAGCCCTATTCCAAAAGATACCATAGCTCTGATTGTAAAAAGGAGTACTATTATTGTCCAAGGTGTATTTGTACATTTGGTAATTATTGATAGTAAAAAATATTATTTATGTTATTAAAAATAGATGTCAACTTTTCTTGATGCATATTAAACTGATGCTGCATTGCCTGGTCCTATTGTCAGCAGAGGGACAGGAGACACAGTGACTACTCACAGAGGCCTTGGCTATAGGGACACAGTTCCCTTAAAGGGAGGTAGTGTGGGCTCAAGAAAATCCTTTATAGATACTAAGACCATTAAGCTGCTGTTAGCCACACCTTTAAAGTAAAATCAACCAAAAAAAGCCCTAATGCTAAATGGGCATCAAGTTTTGTTTGGCGTAATCAATGCTGTTTATACAAAAAAATCAAAGTTATAATTCTAGCCAGCCAAACTGTTGTATAAACCACACCAAATTCTTATATTGATCAGTTGGTTATTAATTTCCTAATTGATGGGCTAAAGTAAAAATTAAGGGAAAAACATTTTCAAGGCTTTTCATATTTTACTTTAAATTCTTTTAATTTCTAGTTAAGTGTGGTTACTTAAAACTGTCCTAAATTAAAAATGACATTTAAAAAGTACTTTGACCGGGTGTGGTGGTACACGCCTGTAGTCCCAGCAACTGGGAGGCTGAGGCAGGAGGATCAGTGTGAGTTTGAGACCAGCCTCAGGCTACAAAAGTGAGATAAAGATCAGCCTGAACTGCATATGGAGACCCTGTCTCAAAAGTAAAAATAAGATAAGGCTTTGATATTTTATAAACAAATGCAAAAAATAACATTTAAAGGTTTAAACAGTTGCTTGATTTTGACATCCTATTTAACTAATAAAAGGCCTAGTTGTTGTAATGTTCTGTGTCAGTGCCGAAAGAAACAACAAGACCTGATGAATTTAGCTCAGAGGTCTCACTGAGACTTGTCTCTCTCAAAGTGAGCCCAGACCCTCAGAAGTATCACACTTTTGCTTGGGGTCAAGGAATGCACTCAGGTGGGGAATCGCTTTAGTGAAGACATGTTACAATCTCTAACCTCCATTTGCCTAATGCTAGGTTAACACAAATGCTAATTATAAAGGTTTCAAGCAAGGAAAGAGACTGCTAATGAAAAGCCTTTAGGGTAAGCTGTTATCTTTCTCCTTGAATCTCAGCTTTTTAGGATTCCCAAGCCACTGCAGTCTCTGGGCTTTGTTTTATTGTTCTTTGTCTTGTGAGACCCTAATTACCTATCTCTATACCTAGCGGTGGCCTCCAAAGAAGTTTAAGCTATGATAACTTTTACATATTTGGGTCAATTTATGCAACAAAAAATTTTGTGTCCCAAACTGTTCAAATCAACCATTAATGACTTTCAGACTTTATTCGGTAATATTAATTGGCTCCATCTTGATTTTGGACTAGTTTCTCTGGTACTGTTGACTGTCATTATCCTTCAAATCAGTTAAAAATGAAAAAATGTATTACTTCCTAAAAATCTCATCATACTATCGAAGTTCTGTTAAAGCAAAAGGAGAATCAATCCTGCCAACTTCACTTGTCAGTATATGTTATTAAATTTTTAAACTTTTACAGCAACCTAAAGACAAACCAGGTAAGAAGAAAAAAGGGCTGAAAAAAGTCCTAAAGAGAGGTTTTCACACTGAACTATGAAAGGAACTCAGTCCACTACTAACTTGGGGCAAAAGATATGCTTGTGTTTTTTCAGAAAATACTAAACAGCTTATTTGGGTACCAGCATGTACTCTCAGACTGCACCATGAAGCCAGATTTAAAGAAGTTAACTGCAATGAAGCTAGATCCAGCCTGAGGCCTCTTCAAGGAACTGACTAAATGGAAATCTAAGGTCTAATTAGATTGCAGAAAAGACAATTATAAAATATGCATATTCATTATAAAAAAGGATTTTATTCCTTCCAAATTTTTCAATTAAGAAATCTCTAATAATTAACAAGTAACAAAATCTGACTAGTCTACTTAGAAATTTGGCCAGAAAATTGAGTGCACACTTAATTTTATAAAGATCTTTACATGTCTGTGTATTTATATTTGTGTGTCTTTCAATGAACAGCTGTTCCTTTTTATTTATTTATTTTTTGTTTTTTTTTTTGATGATTCGTTTTAAATACAATTTGAGATATAGACTTAAAAGCATGCTTTTTTTCCTAAATTGCCAGATAGTCAAAGTGATATTAAAATTGATTTATATATGATATATCATAAGGTTTAAGCTAATTTAATAAAAATTTCTTCGAGTGAAAAAAAAATTATTAGAGAGGAGTCCAATTAATGAATGAAAGGTGTGGCCAACCTTTTTATTCATTAATGAGGAGCTCCCAACAGTCTCAATAGTCTCTTAGGAGACACCCTCAATACACAAGTCATTGGTTAAAAGATAAAAGTTTTCCAAATTTTACAATAAAGTTTTCCCTTTAAAGATGATTTTGGTACAAAAACATTAAAAACAAAGGTTTTCATATGAGTATGATAATTTACCGTTATTAATCTCATGGTATATTAAAAGTATATTTATGATTACAGATATATAGGTCTTTCAAAATGTAAAACATTGTTTATTGGGACAAAAGCTTCTCAAATTCAAAGCTGCCTTTTACAAAGTGTTATGCCAAAACAAAACAACAATATTTAAAACATGTCACAAAATGTCATAAGAATGTCCTGCTACAATGTTGTATATGATTTGATTTCTAAGTTTTTGTGTAAAGTTGTGTAATTGTTTTTGTTAACAATCTATAGAGATTGAAATGTTAAAATGTCCATGGTTGTTAAAAAAAATAACAGTTCCATTTTATGTCTAATACATGGTTCCAAGATAAATCCTGACATTTGGCTGAACTTGTCAAATAGCAGAAGCTATATTTATATGGGTCTTATTTTAAATTGGTCTTAACCATCCAGCAAAAAAGTATAGCCATTAGGTATAAAAGTAATGCCATACTAATATGTTAAGCTGTAAAATGCTCATTAATTAAAACAGGGAATGGTACCCTACAAGGGGGTCACCTACAAACATTTTATTTTATTCCTTATTCATCCTTAATTTTTAAATCTGGCCGCTAATGGTCACTCAGCAACCTATTCAGGTCCATTATCATAGATTGGAGATGGCTGACCAACAGGAATGTGAAGGGGAAATCTCTTCCCAGCTGACATATGATAATGTAGCCTAAAATCCTGTACTGGTGAGATGGACAAGTTAGCCAGAGACGGGCAACAGGGACATGCACATAGCGCTAACCACCGCCTAAGACAGGAACAGGGCCTCCCGCTGCCCTGCTTTCCTATGACGAGTAAGGTCTGAGTTGGCCATGTGTGAGGAGCACCCCAACCTAAGACAGGCACCATCCCTACAGATCACCATACTCTGTGCTGCTGCCAAAACTTTAAAGAAAAGGAGGACCTGTGGGGGCCCAAACTGCTGGCGTCCATTTTTGTACTGACATCATCATCTTGCGACAGCCTCATCTTGTGATAGCCTCTAGTTAGATTTCTATTTTCCTACCCCCTGCTATTTTCCATGAACCACATGTCTTAAGACATCCCCTGGTTGCAAGGTAACCACTGATGCAGATTCCCTTTCCCCTGCTACCTTTACCTAAACCCCGTTCACTTCTTCAATAAACGAAACTTGATCAAAATCCTGTCTTGTCTCCATTTCTCGTGGCTCTTGCCCGGTCTTTGTCTTAATCCCCACTCCTTCCCCAGGTGAGAACCCATGTGCAGACCCATAGGTGGTTCAAACCTCCTTTCTGAATTAACTGTAAGATGCTCTGTTTTATTTGTATATAGCTTGATATATGTGTCCACAATTAAATCCAGATCACATTTTCATCAAAATTGATGTTAAGCAAAACCAAGTTGCTTGATCTTTGGTCTGTCACAGTGCCCCTGATGTATGGTCTGAGACACTTTCATCCATTTTCATAATGTTCATTCTCAACCCTTTAAAGAAATCGATAAGTCTTCAAGGAAAAAAATGGCATAATTTTTCACTCAGACAATGAAATTCTATTCAATTAAAAAATACATTAAAAAGCAACATGGCAGTACAGAATGTGAAATTATAGTCTTTGAAGGGAAAGAAGAGTAACGCAGTAAAATGGACTTTGGCATCTATTCTCTTTTGGGATACTTTAAAGGCTTTTGAAGAAGGAAATAAGAGCTTGAGTAGCTGTGTAAAAGTTTTACACACAATCATAGGCAAAGTGAAATAAAGTTATGCTATGAAGTCACTTGGAAAATTTTCAAAAGTTTTGGAATGCGTTGAACTAAAGAGATAAACATCAACAACAAAGACTTCAAGAACTCAAATCTTATGACAGAATTAAATCAACCCAGTTTCACAATAATTGGAGAAGCAAATAGTTCTCTCTGGATGAGGTTGCCTCACACCAAGCCTCAAATTATCTTAATGAGTTTTAGTATAATGTGTTAAAAACTCAATCACAATTAACTAGGCATTTGAGAATCTACTGTGAATGAAAGCCAACAGAAGAAACTAGAAAAGGCATTGATTCACAGAGAATTTAGATAGCGAATATTACAGTCACAAAATTTAAAACAGCAAGTGATTTGTATTTCAAAGGAAAAATATAATGTGACAACATTGGTAGAAAAATAGAAAGTTTATAAAAAATACATGAAGTAATTGGAACTAAAATTATAGCAAGTGAAATAAGGAGTCAGTACATGTAAGAATAATTTATTTATTTGTATTCAAAGTTCTATTTTATTTTATTTTTTAAGAGTAAAAGTTAAAGCAAAACAAATATCTGAAACAAAGACAGAAACAGGGTAATCTCAAAAACGATTTAGATTCTAATGAACAGAGGATTTTTAAACTTTGAGATAAGTCAGAAAAATTAATGTCCTGGAGAAACTGCAGATATATCTGTCAAGTTTTATTGTTTGGAGCCTATAACCTGCTTGTAAATTAATGAACTCTTCTGTTACAATTTTATAGATGCCTCCAGAATATATTTTTTTAACTTGATGATGAAGGGCATTGTTAGAGGGCATAGCAGGCAGGCACCATGAGCTTCATGATCATGACTAACTTGAGCAGGTCAAAGTCTCACAAATTGCACTTGTAGTATTCCACATAGATTCTGCAAATACAATCAAATATTTTCCTGGTTGAGGAATGTTAAGCTTAGAAAAACCCGTCTTAGATTAAAGTTGCAAGCATAACTTCTCAAAATATGCTATATAACATCTTCACTATCGTGCTCAGAAAACAAATCTCTGTTCAGTGGAGAATTACATCTAAAATCCATAGTTATTTATTTTGACAAATCCCTTGAATGTATAGTGTGATAAAATCTACCCTAATAGAAATAGCATGGGAAATCAGTTATTAAAATGCATGCTCTCAATTTATACATCTTTGTACCCCCTGGAAACATTCCTATGAGTATTTAGTGCTGTCATTTACTCTTCTTAATCTGAAAGACCAGACTGCTACCCAATTAATCTATGATTAAGAAGTCCAATCAACACTAAGAGGAGGCTGAAGAGATAGCTCCATGGCACAAGTGCCGGCCTAGCAAGTGCAAGGTTGTGAGTTTGAACCCCGGTTCTGAGAAAAAAAAAAAAAAAAAAAAAAAGAACACTACATTAAGAGCATAATCATGTATGTATCTGTATCTGTATACTTTTTTACAGTTATAACACTACTTACGATAATTTACAAACTTGAAAGTACTCAAATTACCATAAATAGTAGAAGAGTTAATATGCTTTTATATGCATAATTCTACAGAGATTACATATATTACAAATGCATGTGACAGTAGATAAGAAATTATAGTGAAAATTTTGTTTAGAGAAATACTATATCATTTTTAATATTTTTTGCTATTTTTGCATTCTTGAAAGATAAATTTAAAAATGAGACACAAACTGCATGTGATGTCATACACCTATAATGCAACCATTGGGGAAACTGAGATAGGACAGTCACTATAAGTCCAAGTAAGACCATAGTTAAGACCATATACCAAATATGGCATAGTAAGAACATATACCAAATAAATAAAATATAAATGAAAAATGTTAATAGAGACACCAAAGAGCATATATTATATGATTCATTTTACATAATGTTAAAGAACAGAGTTAATACATTTAATAAAAATTGTCATGGGTTTGTTAGTTCCTGGTACGAAGCATTTGATGGTACAGGAATTAAGTATAGTTGTTTTTAAGCTCCAAGCTTGTCATCTGAGGCTGTTAGTCAGGCAAATGCGCCACTGACTTGTACAACTAAGGTGTGCATATTACTAACAGAATGAAAAGTACTCTACAATGAGACTATCTTAACCAAATGAGGAAAGAGAAGAAAGACTTAATCATACTAGTGTTTCAGTCTGTAAGCACAGTACTATCTTAAATCATGCAAGCAATACAGATAAAGGGTTTGACACAACAGTCCCTCTTTATCTGAAGTTTTGCTTTATTCAGTATTATTTCTATGTGGCCAATCATAATGTGAAAGCTATGAAAAAACTTCAGATATAATAATAAGTTTTAAACTGCAACACCATGCACGATGTGGTCCCATGTTTTATGTTACATCTCAACTGACCTATGATTCACCATTTTTTTTCCAGTGGATCCAGGGGGTTTATGTTATTCACTCAGTACCCACTACAATTAATAAATCAACTACCATGTCTTCAAAAGTTTTGTATCTGAAGAACTCACTGTTTTACAGAATCGTACCCCAAAACGTAGCAGTTATCTTAGGTGCTTACCTCCTTCCTTGTGGGACAAAATAACCCACACTAGCAATTTGAAGGAGGAAAAGTTTATTTGGGCTCACAGTTTGTAAAGGCTTAGGACATCATCATCTGAAGTCATGGGAGATGGCATGGCAATCTTCCAAACAGATGCCACTTTCTAATACCAAGTCACCTATGACCTCATCATTGGACTGATCCTATGATCATTCAGGCTTTTCAGGGACATCCAGATGTAAAAATCTTTGTAGCAGTGGATGTCGGCAATAAAACAGGTGATCAAACACTATGGTTAATGTTTAAGCTAAGACACATGAATAACAGTACAAGATACTTGTTCTTTAATCTCTCTCAAAGTGCTCCCTCTCACTTAGAACACATTTAATACACGTTTTTGCCATTTTCTAAAGCAGTACTAGACTTCTCTCCATGAGTACCTTTACAAAAAGTGATCAAAGCCACCATGAATGCTGCTGCCAGGTGATATCCAAGGGAAAGACAGGCTTGAAGAAGATAAATCACACTTTGTCCTCATTCACCTTGTTCAGCAGGCCGAGCCCCATGCCACACTTGGTTCTTCCCTCCCAATAAAGTAATCCTAAAAGACGAACATTCTAAATCCATTCAGACCATGGACAGAGCTATGATGACTCATTGAAACAACTCATGTAAACGGGCATTCAGAACTGCTTCACAAAGTGGCAGGGATGATGTGGAACATGCTTGAAAGGAGGAGGAGAAGTAAAGTACCTGCAAGCAGGGGTTTGATCCCCAGGTCTGCCATGCCGGGCCTGCCCGAGGAGTGCTGAGACAGCAATGAAGACTGGGTGTGGTGGCACACCCCTGTAATCCCAGCTCTTGTGAGGCTGTAAACAGGAAAATCACTATGAGTTCCATCTAGGAATGAGAACTGAACACCCAGGACACTCTTACCTAAAATTAAAGAAATAAAGAAAGGAGGGAGGGTATTTTGGTAGCCTGAATGGCAATATGTCTTCCATTGGGATAAGACCTTTATTTCTTATGGTATTTTGCAACAATACTTTGTATGCCAAAGAGATGCTTTAAAGACCTTTATTTTAGTGTGAAAGTTTTCAAGTAAGTTGGAAAGGGAAAGTTGCATTTTGAGGTTGCTAAAATGTACGATAAGATCATCATCATTAAACTATGAAAAAAGGTATTTATGCTAGTTTTACTGATTTATTTCAAGCTGGGAAAATTATACTCATAATGAAAGCTAAATGCTTAGCTAAAGTAAATAATGTATGTAGATGTAGAGCAAACAGCATATACAGAGTTTGCTACTGTCTGTAGCTTCACAAACCCATTGTAAAGGTTGAAATGTGATCTTTGAGATTAAAGGGCTTTACTCAATATTTGTGAGTATATTTTGGTTCATGATCAATACACAAAAATCATAATATAATTGTATGCACAAAAATTGTATTTATATAAAATAAAGAATGTTCTTATTAAAAGAAGCTATAATATGAATAAACCAAATATATAGGAGTTAATTTTCAAAGTTGTTTATAAACCTATATTGGCAAGTGAAAAAAGTTGTAATCAATTACATAATATAAATATATAATGTAAGTAAAGGACTTCAAATTAGAACTCACATTTTACTAATTGATTTAGAAATTCAGTGCAAACGCACTGAAGACCACACACACCTCTTAGTAGATTGATGAATCAATAATAAGGCATGTGTGAAAAGCCAAATCAGCAAGAAAAAAAAAAAAAAAAAGATTAGAAATGATCAAAGAAGGATACTACCTTTATTGGACACAATGAATTAGTATAAAATGGCCCTCGTGGAATATTTATTGCATTTGCTGAAGGATGGGCAAAGAGACCATGGTACAAAATAACAAGTTCAAGAAAGTACAAATAAATTTATTACAAAGGCAATAAATGTACAATGCTGAGGAAGGATTGTTTCTCTATAAATTGTGTTGGCTCAATTATATAGTCACACATTAAAAAATATAAATTTAAATTTTCTCCATACTATTTCTATGAATAATTTCTTTTCTTAGTCTTGTCCCTCTAAATGTGAAAGATAAACAATAAATCTTCCTTTGAGACAATGTCTTCCTAAACTAAGCATTAAAATTGTCTTATATTGAAAATTGTAAATATTTACAGAAGTTCTATAGCTAGTCTACACAAAAAGTAAGATATTTCCATTTTTAAAAAAATAAAGGCATAGAAAGGAAATCAGAGGATATCATTTTACTATATTTTGTTCTTTAATAATAAAAATGCAAGACAGAAAGGAGCATTTTGTATTACACATAAATAATTCAGGGATTTGTATGCTAAGAATACAGTATGAATAGCTACAAGTTAATAATGAACTACATTTAAAATTAAACAATGCTCCAGATTTAGAGGACATGGAAGTGAACCATATGTTCATTTTCCAAGAATGTGAAAAACCAAAAGATGTGCTTTCACCAAGATTGGTGGCACTAAAAGCAGCAGCTTTTACATAGATCAACTTCTTGGCTTGTCAAAAATCATCACCCACAGGGTAAACTTCCACTGAAGTGTGCACTTTGGCAATGCAACTTTCTGGAAAGATCCTAATTTCCACTAATGATACACAGTAAATTATACAGACAGACTTAAGTGATTAAAAACACAGAGACCTTGTGCAGTTATACACTACCAAGAAAATTATAGAACACAAGGGAAAGATCCTGAAAAGGTCCAGAACAGAAAGCACAGCAGCAATACAGTTTAAATTTTATTTGAACACTGTTTTCCAAAGAAATAGAGAGGATGTAGAAAAATATATGAAGCCTTCTGTTGAAGGTCATATTCTGTAATAATCAACCAAGTATGTTTGCATATTATTTTATTTTATTTTATTTTTATTTTATTTTATTTTTTGTCTTTTTTTTTTGAGACAGGGTCTCGCTATGCAGTTCAGTCTGGCCTTGAGCTCACTTTTGTAGCCCAGGCTGGTCTCGAACTCGCACCGATCCTCCTGCCTCAGCCTCCCGAGTGCTGGGATTACAGGCGTGCGCCACCTCGCCCGGCAATTATTTTATATATTAATAGATGTCAATCATGTTTTACTGACAATAGTTCAGAAAAATGTTATGATTAATTATGAAAGCTCTTACTATTTGTTTGTTTTTAAGTCTTGCTTTCATTAACCAGCTGGGTAGTTCAAAATGAGCCCTTGGGACAATCTGCAGATTCACATTAAGAAATCCCTTTTTTTTTTTTTTTTTTTGGCCTGCTACCAATGTTTTCTCCAAAGTCCTTTGGCTATTTAATGAACTAAGTCATGAAGACTAAATTTATAAAAGAAAATCTTATTTTGTCTGTATTTCAGAAAACCTTAATTTTGGGAAAGCAGCTGTTCACTTAAAATCAAATAAATTGACACATCAGGACTTATAAGGAGGATTATTTTTTGTCCTTCTATAAATAAGAGATACACTATCTCATGTCAATATAAAGATGATACCTTAATCTGTATGAAACATAAAGAAAAACATCTCAAAGCCCCTTGGGATAGGGTGTGATATTCAAAGCCAAACATCTCAGTCCAACTCATACAACAGAAGGAGGCATAAAAGTATTTCTGGCTAAAATATCACAGCACTTCTGAATTTAGAATGCTTTTGAAATTTGATGGTGGGAACAATTTCACCACCAACAAAACGTTTAAATTTGTATTAGTGCATATAAGGTGCAAATTCTGGCTTCGGTCTTATGTTTTTTACGGAAAATTTGTGTCTGAATTTCTTCTTTGTAGTAGATCCCCCAAATCTACACCTTCCCTCAGTCTCCTATACATATAACACTCTGTTAAAGTGTTTTTCATTTGTGGTCTATCCACCACAGAAGCAAAACTTACTAGCTTCTGAATCTCTGGACTATCTCTAAGGGACAGAAGACTGAGGTAAATATTAAGTAAGACAGAGGAGAAATATAAGCATACAAGTTAAAGATGTTCTATAGTCCAGCAAAGGATGCTTTTTCCAGTATAAAAAAAGAAAACATTACTGTATTTATAATTAAATGCAAATCAAAACCTCAATTATAGTTTAAAAAACCTGTTTTGGTAATCCAATTTTAAGATTTGTATACACTTTAATCAATATTAATGAAATTAATCTTACATGCAATATTTATTATCCTGAATAAATTAAAGTCTACTGAACTGAATACTAATTCATTTTGAAGCGAATATTCTGCTTTTTGAGTTAAACCTACTAATACAGAGAATTTCAGTCACTCTGCACTAACCTAAACATGTCTAAATGGCTGATTTGACAATTTTTGCCTTCATTCATTCCGTTTGATTTTGTGGAAAATAAATTAAATGATTCTTTGAATATATATATATATATATATATATATATATATATATATATATATATATAATATTTCCAGGTAGAAACCAGTGAGATATTTTCCTCCCCTTCAGAAATGAAGTGATAGATACAAGTTACCCAAGGGAGACTAGCCCAAAGGTTCTTCAGGCAAAATCTGCCATGCTAAGCAGAGAATCAATTGCACTTTGCAGAGAGTGAAACATATTCTGAGATTTCCTTTTTATATTTATGGTTAAAACAAACAGAATCACTTTAGTTATGTCCTAATTGGAGGTTGTTGGCATGGGGAAGCTATAGGCAATTTAGGTGAAAGTGAAGCAGCACACTGTGATTGATTGGGAGTGGGGATTTGGCTTTCTGCCTTTGGTCTTACGTTCAAAGTGGAAGTCAGAGTAAGAACAGGATCAGAACATAAGGAGACTCCAGGGACTGATTGTGAGCATTGCAGGTCATTACAAGGCTGCAGAAGCTCTTAGTTGGTTTTATCAGTGGCAGAATGTGGAGTAGACTTTTGTGGACCAATCTTGTTTCCATATATGATCTCACTGTTGCTATAATTTGTGCCTTGGGTCTCTCAAAGAAAAGGGCTAATAAGAATCTCAAGTTTTTATGCATTAGATATTTTGATTTCACAACTATATATGTGATTTTTAAGATGTTTTATTTGGGTAAAATTTTATTATACAGAAGCATTGAGTTTCTCAAGATTAGGCAGGAAATTACACAGCAGCAGACCCGGAAAAAGAGCTAAAGACTATTTTATCAAAAATAATCTTAAGGATAATAATTGTCCTGAGGAGCTGTCCCCTTCAAATAGACTGACATATTTTGTTTCTATTCACTACTAATGCCAAAATTTATAAAATATCTTATCGATTCACAGTTACATCATTTTCACTGACTTTGCTTTTCTGAGTTCCACTAGTTTTACTACACATCCTGATCATGGCAATCAGAAGGTCTTTGTTTCATTCAAGTTCTTATCACAACAGAAAGCTGGAAAAGAATAAAGAATCCATATTGTAAAAGATCCAATGAAAAGAATCAAGACAAATGCAAAGAATCACAGCAGGTTTCATGTTTCTCGTTAGCTAATCTATCTCTGAGAAATCAAGGTTAAGGGAAGAGATAGCATCATAGTGGTCAAGGTATCAATGCCTGGGAAGACTGCCCTCAGCAGAATCTTAAGACTTTTGGAAATTTATTGCCTTACATCTCCTAGACAGAGGGTATAGTGTTACCAATATATTGGAGTGGCCACATAATAAAGTAATGGGTGTACATGTCATCTTGTAGTGTAGGAAATCTTCCCTTTTATGTCTTAGCTGATATGGATACATCATCACTTTTGCCATGATGTGTTCCATTAACTGACTGTGGTGCATTTTATGAGTTTAGGTTGCGCTGGAAAGATGGCAACTGTTTACTTATACAAACAAAATTCCAAGTCACTCAAACACAGACTGAGCTGGGAGGTTACTGTGGCATAGAAAAGTAATCCTATCCACCAGTTTCTCTGGAAGGATAGACACCTAAGTTGTGTGGCTAAATGGCCCCAATTTGTAAAACTACCTCCTATCATAAAGTGAGTTTACTTTTCCTTTGTGTAAAGCCAATTAAAAGACCAGTACCCAAATATCAGTATGAAGTTAAGTATGAGTATGCATGGACAATCAGACAATCAAGCCTTCCTTGGCCGATTAATGTGCACTCTGAAAAGATACAATCTATGAGATCTGTCTAAACGATCTCTGAAAGGATTAGATTCCTTTAGGCTTTGCAATCTCCCTAATGAATTGTTTATGATTACATCTCACATTAATATCCACTCAGCTATTTTCTTTTTCTTCTGCTTTTGCAGAACTCTTAGGAATGGGAAACTAATTTTTTGTTGTCATTACATTTTAATTAAAGGTTAATTTTCATTAATATTCATTTTTAATTTTTTAAAGTTTCTTTGAGTATAATCATTAATGCCTGTATTATTTTGAGGTATGTTTCTTAATTTATAAATATTTAGATATAATTATCTTTTCCTTTCTTTTACATTATGGAAGTTTAGATTAAAATTCTACATTTTCTAAATTTGCTAAAATTTCAAAATTCTTGTATTAACTTGTGAAAATTCAGAACACGCTGTATTGGACAAAACAGAATTGAGCCCGTCCGGGTTGCTCAGTGGTCTAAAGCGCCTGCTTGGGAAAGCTTGAGTGGCTTCAGGGACTACAGTTCGATCCCCGGCACCACATGCTGTGCTAGCCCTTGCCCTCAGGCAGGCTGAGCCGGCCATAAAAATGAGTGAATAAACAAAGGTTCTGAAACAAGAAAAAATAAATAAATAAAAATTAAAATAAAAAAAGCAGAATTTAACATTAAGAATTCTTGACTTGGATGTAATTTCATTATTTTAATAAAAGTAATTTTTTTGTTGTTAGTATTTGTAAACCTGTTTTTTTAAAGCTACATTTAAATATAGAGTTGTTTTAAGATGAATATTGGTATGTGTAAGCCTGTATGATTTCAGTTAAAGTAAAATTAAACTGTTTTTTTTCACTATATTTGTACAGGAAACTTTCTCCAAAATAATAGTTGTTATGAGCATTACCTTGCATGGACAGTGAAATCAAGGTGCTAATACTAGTAAAAGAAGAGTAAAAGCCATACTAGTCAATAATCATAACATTTCTGTTAAACCAGTAAGCAACATCATAGATTTTTATTTTTTTTTATTTTTTTATTTTTTTTTATTTTATTTTATTTTTTTTTTTGTGGGACGAGGGTTCGAACTCACGACCTTGCACTTGCCCAGCAGGCACTTGTGCCTCGGAGCTATCTCCCCAGCCCCGACATCATAGATTTTTAATTAGGGTGACTAACGGGCTAATATCTAAGATACTCTTATCTAATTCCCTTAGTTAAATTAAGAAATCAGTTTGCTAATTAGAAGAGAATATATGATATCTATGGAAGTATCTTAACAAGAATGAGATGAGATAACATTTCTAAAGGAATTACAGAATGACTAGAAATCTATATTTATGAATTGGGTAACTACAAAAATGCACTTATCTACAATAATAACCAACTATATGAAAGAAAAAGGATACATTACCATAATAGTATAGGTTAATATCTATTAGGAATTTTCAGGATTCTTTCTATTCTGTGAAGCATCCTAATATTAGTTAAGTAGGTATCTCAATTTAATATATAATACAATGTCTTAGAATCTCTTAAATGTATTATTAATGATTTTTGTCAATAGATACTAAACCCTGAATTTTTCTACATATCTTCTTAATACTGTTTAAGATTTTGGTCCAATTTTGTTTCTTGTATATACAATAAGATGTTTCTGCATGTGCTACGTGATTTTTCATGTAAATGTTCTTAATATGAAGCTCCTTTCTGTCACTGATTGCTTGTATGTTTGCTTTGAGAAAGTTATAGTCTAAGAATTTAGAAACTTCTCGGGAGAATCTATAAGTTACTATCCTAAGATAATATGCTATGATTTATTACTAAGATTTTAAGAAAATGCAAATAATATAGTTGTGAAGTTATTACTGAAGTTCATATCTTTGAAACACTAAACCCGAACTCCAGTCTCACCAATTACTAGTAGGTCATCATCATTTCTGTGATGGAAACATAAAAAAGAGGTTTTAAAACTATTGGACAATATTTTATGTGCTAAATCTTTAGAGACTGTAGTAGCCACAGTTTCATCTTCTAGATTCTTCAGGAAGATATGCACAATAAAAATGTTCTGTTATTTCATAATAAATTACTCTTTATGCTATTGTATTTGCTATATGAGACAAAATTGAAACAATCCATAGTATGTCAACTAATAGTTGGAAATACATTTTCTCTGTGTTTTCAAGGGTCTCTGTGAAAGAGATAGGAATCTACATTCTTGGGTTCCTCATCTTATGAATAAAATCTTGGCAAGTTTGTGTACATAATAAGTGATTGTTCTTACCCTTCTTGGTGATAGGGAAGCTTTGTGAACACTTAAATCTGTGATTCTTAAAATTTAGTGCGTAGAGACTCATCTGGGTCATTACAAAATTAAGCTCAGGTTCCAAACTACTGTAAAATAATCTGTTGAGATTCATATTTGTCTTTAATTAAGTACGGAATATTATTCCAAATCAGGTGATCTACTACTAACTATGAGCAAAAACTCTTTCTAACCCATGCTTTAATGATTGCTTACATGCTTGATTAACATCAGTGATATACAATTTTCTATTGTGTATCACACTTGGAAATAAATAAATATAATGTTTTTGTGCTTTTTTTTCTTTGCTTATTTCATTTTGTTACTGTGTGGCTTGAACTCCCTTATATTGCCCAGGCTGGTCTCAAACTCATGCTAATCCTCCTGCCTCAGTCTCTACAGTCTGGGATTACAAAGGTGTGCCACAGCTCCTGGCCAATACAATGTATTTTCATTAGCTTAATTTTTAGCATATCAGTAGTGCACAAAAATAGTTTTTAGTATAATACATTTGCTATCAAGGCTTTTTACAGGTTATTGTGTGACTATTCTACATAAATAAATGTAGGCTCCTAAGCATCCCTTAATTAAATCTGCACACTAAATATCAATTATTTCTCTCATATTTTGTTTGTATTTGATTAATATCTATTCTAATCTTGCAAAGTAATTTCCAGACTCTGTTAAATTATTGTACTATAAATAAAAAATAATCATTTAAACTTCTACCTTCTCTTTTCAAGATTATGACACTCTGGTTTGATGGCATTAGCACGGAAATGTCAACTCAATTATTTTTAGAATAATCAGCTTCATTACATATGGAAGGTACACAGATACAAAATTCAGTTTCTTCCTTCTAAAGTAGCTGTAATAGCAATCAAATTTAAATTGAAAGAGGCTCACACCTGCTGCTTTCAGCTTTTCCACTCTTTTATGAAAGGATTACTACCACAGGAGCTGAATAATTACTAAGCATCAGCGTAAAGTTGATTGGTTGACATTAACATATATATCCAGGAGTTGCTTGGTAGGAATTATCTACCATTACTTTCTACAATTGGAAATACATCTGTATTTAGGTTTGCTTATATTGTTGCAGTGATGGAGTCACAAAGAAGCTGTGTGATTTAATCGGCGTAAAGCTCAAAATGAGAGTCAGGTGTTCTGGCATTACTTCCCTTCCCATCAGTTCATTTCTCTATATCATGAACTCTTACTTAAAATAGGTGTCTAGAACTGTTCAGGTATAAAAATGTTTATAATAGTGTGATACATACAATATAGTTTTGAGACAAAATTTAAATAGTAGGCTTAAGTGACAGGATGACCAGGAGTCTAGAGTAAGGAATTGCATGTGAAGGAGAGCAGCAGCCAAGAGTCCCTCAGTGTGCTCAAGAACACAGAGAGTGTTCTCTTGCTTTGTATGGTAGAAGATGGGTAAGTAATGGCTCCCTTCTGAATGAATGAATGATATAGGATGTGTAATACTTTTGAAAGAGTGAAACTAGGCACATCTCTGCCCCCAAAATATGTTTTGCATGAGGAATATATTTCTTAGAAATTTGACAATTAAATAAGAGTAGATGTTTTCTCTTTACTTTTGAAATTAGACGTATTTACTACTGGATGTATATCATGTTTAAATAATTTTACAGCAGACTTGCAACTGTCATAAAAAAATGTTAGATATGTTTATAAAAATTATTATTACTATATGAAATTCGATATTTTAAGTGTGGTGGGATTATTGGCAATGTATTCACCATTTAATGATGTTTCATGGGCGTAATATATTATAGGCAAAATGTTCTGCAGTAGCTCTCTAGGATTTATTCTATGCAATTGAAATTTTATATCTATTAAGTAGTTACACAAGATATTATTTTCCTCTATTTTGAGGAATCCTCATCTCACTGTTTCTATAAATATGTCTACTTTTTACACCCAAATAAACGGAATCGTAGCGATGGTTCTTATGTAGATTGCTTCTCACTTACAAAGGTTCATCCATTTTGCATGTAATGATGGGATTCTTTTCCTTCTTTTTACATTTTAATTTATTAGTACGTTTATGTAGTAATTATGTTTACATTTCCCATACATGTACATAACACATCACAATTCCTTTCCTCATTCTCTTTTCCATTCTTCCATCCATTTTCTACCCATCTCTTGATCCTCTTCCTCTTTTTTGTGTACTTCTGTAGTACAAATTATTTAAGTTCTTTGTCTCGTGTGGGTACATTACACATCCTGGTGTCAAGGCTAACTAATCTTCCACAATGAGATACCATCTCACAGTTGTACCACTGATCACCATTATTAATATATATATATATATATATATATATATATATATACATTTGACAGAAATTGTGATTTGGATAGAACCATGTACGCTGTTGGAGAAATGTTAAACTAGCACAGTCTTTATGGAAAACGAAAGGGAGTTTTCTCAAAAAGTTAACAATTAATCTATTGTATATCTCAAAAATCTTTTGGGTATTTATCCCAAATAACTCCAATTAGTATCTCTATCCCTATGTTTATTGCAATGTTTATAATAGTTAAGACATGTAAAGTAGATATGGATAACGACAATGTGATATTTTAAAGTAAAAACATTGCATATTTCTACTATGAATACAGGAAAGACATATATATATATATATATATATATATATATATATATATACCAGTTTAAAAATGAAACACTTGTTATAGAATTTACAATAACTGTTATATACATATTAAATGCAAAAATTGTATCAGCAAGATAAAATAATTTATCATATTTTCAAGGAACTATTGCCTTCAAAATAATTTTGAGGGGCCAACCTGAGTTCAGCAGACTA
>PVJA010022171.1:0-34564 GCA_004027025.1 Myocastor coypus
TGTATGCGATGCTAGGAGGCTCACGCACGCGAGGCGTGAAGCCCACCCCTGGGCCACATCCCCAGCCCCCGTATTATTTCCTTCTTTATAACACATCGTTTATTCCGTGGCTGCCCTGGCTGTATTCCGCACACCTCAGCACCATGCCATCTGTTGTCCAGGGAGCTGTTTTCAGTGCCCTGCCTGCTCTGGCCTTAAGGACCCTGTGGTCCCCTTGGCTTCTGCAATGGTTTCGATCCCGACCGATCCCCCAAAGGACCACTTTGTGGTGTTTGGAAGGTGTACAGAACCTGTGAGAACCAGCATTTTGGGGCCATCTTTGCACTGCTGGCTGGGTGAACTCACAGGGAAAGGGGGACCCCAGCCCTTCTTCTCGCTCACTTCCTGGCCATCGGGCCAGCAGGTTTGCTCTGCTCACATTCATGCTGTGGAAGCTGTTGCACTGCAGGCCCAGAGAACCCCGGGCCCGCTGGCCACGGCCTGCAGTCTGCAGTGCTGTGAGCTGCAGTACTGCTGCTCATCTCGGGTACTCGTCGTGGTGTGGGGAGCTGGCCTGCATGGCCTGGCATTGAATGCCCACAGCCAGGCTTCTGCCAACCAAAGCTGCCGGTGTTCGGGCCTCCTCCCTACCCTCCTATGCACAGTCTAGCTTTTTCTGTGCCGCTTTTCTTCAAGCACATGTTATAGCACAGGAGGCATTTAGTGGGAGATTTCCCCTCCAGTTTCCTGTCTTCTTCAACAAAAGTATCTAAGAACAAGAACAAGGTCTATGTTTTTCTCAGTGCTGCCGCAGAGCCTGGAAGAGCCCTTGGCCTGTGGCGGGCATGTCACAGAAGACTGGACCGAGTAAGCCAGCAGGGCGCCACTGGTGCTGCTGGGCCCCTGGGAACAAGCGCCCGTCAGGTGCCCATTCAGATTGTCCAGTCCTGATCTGCTACTGTTATTCTTTTCCTTTTTGTTTTGATATCTCAGATTAAGCAGCCAACACGAGTAAGCCATCCTCAAAATGATTCAAGGATCAGAGCAAACTCAGACATTACACCTATTGCAAAGATGATACTTGAGCGGGTAGGATGACATCCAAACTGTTGAGCTATGCCACAATCCGGCCCTGTGTCTTAGTAGTGGATGAGTTAAAACCAGCATAGTTTATTTAAAAAGGCTGGGACTTTTTTCTGAGCTTAATGACTTCTTTTGTGTAAGTTTTGGTCTCCTAAAAACATACTCAGAGCCGGGCGTGGTGGCGCACGCCTGTAATCCCAGCACTCGGGAGGCTGAGCCAGGAGGATCGGTGCGAGTTCGAGACCAGCCTGGGCTACAAAGGTGAGCTCAAGGCCAGCCTGAACTGCATAACGAGACCCTGTCTCAAAAAGACAAAAACAAAACAAAACAAAACAAAAAAAACATACTCAGACATCTCTCTGTCCACTGCCCCTGGACTCCCCATCCAGCCTCAGTTGGCTTCTGGTCCCTGGTGGTCCCCTGCCTCAGTTTCCAGCTTTGGGGTCACACACATAGGCCACCATGTCCTTTTGGAAACTCACATGATTTAATTTTTTTTTTTTTTTATGAAAAAAGTCTCCAAAATGTCATAACAAAATAATGAGAGAATAATCGCAGTTAATACATGGTGTATTCTGTTGTTTAAAAATTATTTTTGAAGACTAGAAACCTTCAAGATGTGGGAAAAATGTAAGGAAGTATGATTTTTACTAAAATATTTACTTGTCTCATTTTTCTATCCCGTGTTACGCTGATGCCTTAGCCACCAGCACCAGACTTTAACTTTCTCCTTGCTCCCTTAGATCTTAATTCTCATCAGCGCACCAATGCACAGAATTGTATGTGCCTTGTGTTTCAATGGCTAAGTTCCTATTAGCAAACTTGGAGCAAGCCTTTGTTCCATACATTTTTTTTTTCCAGCTGAATAAAAGTGAACATATGGAGCAATGTCCATCTTTAAATGAGTTTCTCTTCATGAAAATTTATAAGGCATTAAAATAAATTGTTAGAATATCTGGGAAGAGAGCAGCTACTGGTAACCTTGAAAATGGAAACACTTATGAGAGCTGGACAGAACACATAGACCAGGGAATTCTGGGTGCCCGGCCCCTGAAACGCCCTGGTATCCTCCTTCCGCTAACTTTTGTGTTCTAGGTCACGTATCTGTGCCTCGTAGGTGTCTAAGCAAAATCTGGCATGGTGCAAAGGAAATTTTACAAGACTTCAGCTGACTTGATGTGCTTTTGCGGCTGGATCTCTGCAACAGTGTTTTTTCCACGCTGTGTGTGGAGGACACCAGCCCTGCAGTCAGAGTAGGGTATCGGTGCCGGCTCCGGCTCCGAGCACGCTTAGGCCGCTCGGCTCCATACGCCCCCACACGCGGAGCGCACCTTCGGGGCTCCGCACCCCTCTCTCTGTGTTCACTTTCTGTGTTTTTTTATGTAAAAGAAATCATGTAATTTTTAAGCCTATGTGTCTGGTGGAAAGTATTTTTAAGTAAATCATTAAATCTGACAAATTAATGGTGTCTTTTCTGGATATTATGGATGAAAGGTTCATTAGAAGCTTGTCTAATTCTATTTTTTAGACATTCATCATTCAGTTTTTTATTGTTTCCGAGGACTCTGTGTGTTTTTCAATTTAATAAAAAAAGTTGCTAAAGTAATTTTAAGAAAATAACTAGAAAAGTTTAAGATATAATGGGCTTCAAATCATTTCAAAACACATGAGGCTATTTTACACAAAATTATCGCATTTTTAGCTATTTTCATTCATAAAGCATGTTTTTCTGTACTTTTATCTGTGAAAATAAAACAGTCCATTGGGCTTGGTGGCAGCGTTGGTGGCAGAAGTGTGCTTTGTCTTCCAGTAGGTGCAGACTGAAAAATATGTACAGGGTCTACAGGGTCTCCCTACACAGATTGGACTCATAGTTATTCTCCTGTTTTCAGCCTTGCAAACAATTACAGGCAAGCGCCACCATGCCCAGTCTCAGTCTCCCTCTCAGTGCTCCCTGGGGTGGGGCCGGCACGGCTCGCTGGGGATCGTCCTCTGTCCCTGCACCTGTCTAAGCAGCCGCTTTAATCTGCTGGGCTATCTGGCCGGCCCAGCCAATGGTTCCTTGATCAGAATACCTTGCGCCATTTCCTTTAATATTAAACTAATGTTTTCCAGACCAGAGGTAAGGGAGAACCGTTACAGGTGTGGTCGGGAGCCCTTTCTGGACCCCAGGGACTCCGCACAGTACCCACAGTACCCACGAGGGGGCAACATGGCGCAGCGTGCCTGCTATGGAGGATGTCATACATTCAAGAAGACCTCAGATGAATTCTGCAGATGGCTTTTTCTCTGTGTAATGAGCCGTTTCTAGGGAAAAGGTCTCTAAAGGAAAACAGGGTTTGTTCGTCGGTCATCCTTCTTTGCCCTGTTTTTCTGGCCTATGATTAGTAGGTGGACAGTCTTTCAAGATGAAGCACTCACTCTCCTGAGGATTGGGAAGGAAGGGAGAGTAGAGCCAGGGCCCAGAGCTGAGGGACAGTGCCTGGACTGGAGACTGGTACTCCTGTCAGGGCTGACGGGAAGGAAGACCAAGGGGCAGGAGGATTCTGAGACTGGGTGAGAGGACTATCGCTTCTCCCCTCAGATGTCAGCCTCAGTCCAGAGCTTTCCCAGAGTCAGGGAGACTCATTGGTCCGAGTCTTTGCCTTTGATGGTGCCAGGCAGTGGACTCTGAGGAGGAGGGACCAGGATCCGGAGCACAGGACGGCATCACCCCTAGAGGACACCGCCAAAACACCACAGGCATGGCGGGGCTAGCATTGGGTGTTGTGAATCACATCACTTTGCTGTAATTCTGTGTTACCTTAAACCTTTTAAAGAGTTGTGAGACGCACACAGCTTTAGAGCACGGGCAATTTAAGGATTGTGTGATTCCTGATAATCCAAGAGTGCCACGCCTTCAGTTCCAGGTTTCACTGACAATTACCGGATACTTCTCAAAATATAGGAACAGGAAATGTAAAAGGATTTATAGACAATTGACAGAGTTGGTACTTAGGAATGTTGAAAATTACAGTCTATGATGTGTGGCAGTATATGTTTAAAGATAAAACTATTCCTCAGATGTTTAAAGAAAAGATATGGAATGTGACAATCCATGGCATTAAAAGGTGTGAAAATGTGAGGGATGGCACAGAGGGCAGCGGAGTGAGCACGCTCTGAGAGCAAACCTTGTTTACAAGAAATACCTTGTACTAAGATGTAGATAGATTTGGAAAGTGCTTCATCTGGAAAACTGCTGCGATGCTCTGGCAGGCAGATCGAGGTCTCCCTTGGTCGTAAGAGGGCATTGCTGATTTGTGTAACTACTCGGCTTTGTTTTTAATCACTGCACCTGTCATTTAGACTCTCTGAAAACACACATAGTGTTTGTACTGACCTAATAGTGCAGTAGCAAGCCAAACGGTGAAACAGCGTCCAAGAGGCAGAGGCAGATTTGTCTTACCTCCACAGGCACTGACCAGCACCATTCCTGCAATGCCAGGCCCAGAGCTCTGGTGGCCTCCGGCTCACATGGGACAAACAAGCAGGAAGTACAGGAGCAGAATGGCTGCCAGTCAGGGACTGGCTGGGACACTGTGGATCTCGGAGTGACCGGCTGTGCGTCACAGGGGCCAGTAACAGGAACTGTCACCGGAACTGCTATCAGGGCACCAGCAGACTGCATCCTACTGGCTGCCGCAGCAGGATAAGCTGACGCATGTGACCACTGATCGTTGCTGTGAAGCTGAGGAACGGGCCTTCGGCTCCAGGCCCCTCTCTTCTGAGCTGCCTGAGTTCCTGGTAGTTTGAAGGAGTTTTCGATAGTAAGGTAATCCAGGCTGCAGCCTGGAAATCACCTGAACATTTCTTACAGGAAGTGACTTCCATTTTTTAAAAATTAATTAACTTATTTATTTATTTGGTACGGGGTCTCGCTATGCATCTTGGACTCCTAGTGATCCTCTTGTCTCAGCCTCCCTAGCCTTGGGATTACAGGTGTGTGCCACCACACACAGTTTTGGTGGCTGGCACAGCATGCCTGGGGGCTCTGGGGCCCTGACAGCATACAGTACTAGGATCAAGCCTAGGTCCTGGAGCTTGCCAGGCAGGTACTTAGACCGTTGAGCTCTCTCCCACCTGTGCCTTCCAGTTCTAAGCCTTCTTCAATTTCTTGCGATTAGAAAAAGCCCATTCTAATATAAATTCACTTACATGGAAGTGAAACACTTTATGTTTGCAATTTGTATTCTTTTTAACGAGAAGGATCTCTCTCTCTCAGGTTAATATCAGCAGAATCAGCACATATCCTTCACTGTAAGAAGCAAATGTAGGATGTATAACCATTCCAGCAAGTGTAGGCGCTCCTCACTCAGGTGGCATTAGCAAAGGCTGGGTGAACCAGTGGGCCGGACAGCCTTTCTTAGGAGGCCTTCTGACGCCGAGGTTGGCCCCTATGGCCCCCACTATGGCACCGAAGGCCAGTGTGGGGTCACCAGCATTCTATGCAATGGCGAGGGAAGAGCTTCAGGAGTCAAGCTGGGAGCCGGGCCAGACCCTGAGTCTGGTTCACGTTCCCTTGGGTTGGTTGGAGGGGAACACAGCTGTCACCCAGTGTGAGCCAAGCAGGGAGATGTCACCTAGCAACATGCTCAGGAAAGGGAGTAAAAGGCGGCTTAGCGCAAAGTTCTCTAATGATGAAGTTCATTTAGAGAGTTTGCAGGCAAGGCCTGCCGCCTGCACGGAGCACCTTCCTGAGGGTGCATAAACAATGCTCAAATGTGTATGGGAGGAGACTTAAAGCTCAGACTCTGGCCTCATCTGGACTTCCTATATGTTTGTTGGACCTACGAAGAGTTAATGTTAAGTTCCATTGTATTTGTGGCGATTATGGACAGAACAAGCATGGACTTTAGAATCCAGAGAGGGCTGACAGGGTAACCCAGGACCAGGGAGTGGGGCGGCTCAGGATTAGTTGTCCTTTCTTGCTGATGCCTCAGGTGATGCTGGGAACAGAAGTATTCTGTGGGTAGTTGATGGCACATGCATTGCTAAGCAGGAAAACCCTCATGGCATGAAAATTAATTGTGGGCCCTCTTAAATATGTTTGCCCTGAAGCAGAGCATAAATATCAGGAGGCTTCGCGGGAACCCATGGACTTGTGGGTCCAGTCAGACAGGAGAGAGGAAATAGAGCGCACGGGGAACCCGCAGAGCCAAGACAGGGGTTTGCAAAGGGGACGCGGCTGCGTGGGACAAGACAGGCATAACGCTTAACTTACAGAATGTTTTGCAAGTCGTGTTACGTGAACTAACACACAACTGGCTTTTGTTACTTGTCGAGCACCGTGGCTTGGAAGGCCCTCTTGGCGACGCTGCTAAGCGCTGTCCTAAATCTCCCTTTATGACGCCTTTCAAGCCTCAGCAGTACATGGAAGATGTCTAAAATGTCTTTATTTGAAAACACTTCAACAACTGGGGAACTTTGTTGTTTTCTGAGCTACACCTGGGCAATTATAACTTTCAAATGAAAATATGTGTTTTCTGAAACAAACAGAACTTTCCAGAAAAGTAGCCAATGCTTTAAGGTAAGACAACGTAAGAATGAAAGCTGAATTTACGCTCGAGATGACACGAACTTCTGTACTTCAAGTTGTTTTTTCTTTCCCCTTTAAAATAGCTCATCAAAATAAGAGACCCAGACTTATAATCTGGTGTCCATTCTAAATTGTCCATATTTTCTACTGGGTAAAAGTAAGTAATTCTTAAATTTTCCTTTATTATTATAGCCTGGTAGACTTCAAAATTTAAAAGACTGGAAAGAACATAAAATTTTGAATAATATAGCAATAAATAGTCAGATCCCCAGAGTAGCAATTATGCCTGGTGATCAGTGTAGTAACTGTGATGTAGACGCTAGCCATATGCTGTGCGTGGTTCTCACTGCGTGCTTCAGCTGCTAGTTGTAGGCCTGGGAAAGTTGGTGCCATGCAGCCGGTGGGACTTAAGCTCACTCCCAAAGCCGGATCCTCTCCTTTTCTAACCAATTTTATGTAAAGCTTTAGATTCTAATCTACCAAATACAAGTGTTCACTAAAAGATAACAACTTTTTAAAAATTTTATTTTAAAGAGTAAAAATAGCAGAAACAAAGATAGAAAAAACAGTAATAGTATAGAATTTCAAAACAAGAAAAAATTAGCAATGGTTGCATTATATATTTTCATCATCAGATCAGTATAGATCAACAGACATAGGTATGTAAGACTGGTCAAACAATTAACATTAACACTTTCAATAAACATTAATTTTTTTAACTCTTCCAAATGCATTTTGTACTTACGTCACTCTTCTAAAAAAGTTATAGGGGTTGAGAATGCAGAAAGCGCAAGGTCCTGAGGTTGATTCCTGGTACCGCCCAAAATTTATTTACTTATTTATTTCTCCTTTTGAGTCCTTACACTAGGGAGACTATATGATATTTGCATGTGTAGGTCTGGTTTATTTCACTTATGGGTACATGTTCAAGATCTATCCATTTATATATGAAGTCTTTTAGTAAAATGATAGTAACTTTGAAAGTCTTGTTGTACTAGAAATTTCTGGGCACTAGGTTCATCTTATTCCTTTTTTCTGGGGGGAAGGGACTACAGGGCGTTCAGGGTCTCACTGCTAGACTGAACTCGTAGTGATCTGCTTGATTACAGCCTCGCGAGAGGCTGGGATTGCAGGCGCACCCCACCACGCCCAGTCTCAGTTGTTGCCTCGGTGTGTCTTGGGGTCAAGGCTGGCATGGCATGCTGGGGATCAAACCCGGTCCCTGCATCTGCCCATCTGGCAAGCCCTTGAGGCATATTTGTAAGAAAATCGTGTATATGTAGAAGGTTACTCTCAACACAGTTCAGGAACGCTATCTTTTATATGAAGGCAAACAGGGACTTATATATTTTACACACACACACACACACACACACACACACACACACATATATATATATATATATATATAACTATATATAACTAAAATACTGAATGTTACAAAAGCTATCAACAGAATTCCTACCCTTGAGGTATTGGGAAAAGTATTGGGAAATTCACTGCATGGCAAAAGTCACCAAGTAGCATCAAGCGATTGGAGAACAGTGTGTGTGATGGGACAGGTCTGTAGGAAGTCTGTGGTGATCATGGGGACTCAGTGTGGCTCTCACCCAGGCTGCAGGGAGCAGTGTGATTTTGCTGGCTTTGCCACAACAGGAAAACTTGCTTCAATGCAGAGAGGAACAATATCAAAAACATTTCTACATAAGGGTCCAAAAACCAGTCGAGCAATCCATCAACCGAAAAATAAAATAAAATTAAAATCTAAAGGTGGCAATTATGCATTCCTTTTAAAGTAAGAGGAGTCTCCCCCTCAACTTCATAATGATAAAACACAACAGGGCGTGGCAACAGGGCGGCTTAGCAGCGGGCGCAGAGAAGGCGAATGGCATTGCCTACGCAGTGTGGAGTGGCACTTCTGCTTCCAGAGGCATAAAGCGGGTCTCACCTTGCTAGTGCTTCCCTGCAGGTAAATCTAAAGACTTGGACATTTACATGGGAGACCAGCATAAAATTCAGAGAAAGCAGCAGACAAGTGAGGGGTCTTTGTCTTCCTTCCTTCCTTCCTTCCTGCCTGCCTGCCTGCCTGCCTGCCTGCCTGCCTTGAATATGGCACAGGCTCTGCAGGGTGTATAAGCTCTCACTCCGTAGATTAGACTCGTAGTGATTCTTCTGCTTTCAGCTTTCCAAAGTTCTGGGACTATAGGCATGCGCTATCACACCCAGTCTCAGTCACCATCTCAACATGTCCCACAGGCGCTGGAGAGCTAACCCCTGTGCCTGCATGTGCCTAAGCAGAAGCTTTAGTCTGCTGAGCTATCTGGCTGGCCCTTAACTGAGGTATCTTTGGACCCAAGAAACAAAGTAGCATTGAATTTCTCAGGTAGCTTTCTGCCTTATATAACGCATATTGGATCTGGAGAAATCACCGATGTCAATGTAACAATGGCATAGATGGGAACATGGATACCCACGTCTAGGTCTCTCCTCCTGCCAAAGCGCCAAAGGCTGGAAAGAAAGAAAGCTGTTAGGTCCAACCAACCAAAAAAAAAAAAAAAAAAAAAAAAAAGGAAACTAAGGTGAGCTCAGCCACACCCACATGGGACAGCGGGGAGCTGAGCCTTTCAGCGAAGCCAGCTCATGACAAAGCAGTCAACCTACCTTTCAGCAAGTGTCTGAGAAAGTTAGCCCATTCCCCAGGGGGAGGGGTGAGGACATGCCAGGTTAGGAGAGACTGTAGTTGTGGCAAGCATAGAGCCACCAGTGGTAGTCAGGCGGGCACGAGGGCAGGCACTCTCACTGTTCCCCGTTTCCAGAGGAAGCCGTGCGAAGCTGGGGCTCCCCATCCCGCCTGGCAGCTGAGGAGCCCTCCCACCGACGTGAAAGTCAACAGAGGCAATGGAAGACACTGGGCTTCCTGGGCATCGCCGGAAACTAGCATTCGCTGCAAAAGCCGTGTACACATACTTACAATAGCTTCATTATAGCTGACAACTACAGCCAACCCCGTTGCCATTCAGCAGCTGAAGAGCTAAATTGGTTCACCCATGTCTTGGAAAGTTGCTCAGGAACCAAAGCAAAAGGACAATGGGCGCCGGTGACAAAGCAGGTGAGCCATCAGCGATGATTCCGATTGGTGCTGAACGTGAAGAGTCAGTCCCCGAAAGTCACGGCTCTGATTCCACTTAAATGTCAGCCCTGAAATGAGGGACTACAGAAACGCAGAGCACGGGTGTGGGTGTGGGGTTCAGGGCAGGGTGGGACGAGAGGAGAGCCAGCCGGTAGCACAGGTGCTTGAGGAGGTGGCGCTGGCTGGCGCCCAAATCACCTCCAGCCCCTCGGCTACTTGTGATACAGCTGTTTCACTCTGCCTCAGTGTAGCTCCCGCCTGGCTGGCCACTGTCCAGCTAGAAACATGGGCCCCTTTGATATTTTTTCCAGCTGAGGGTGGATTACCAATTTTTGTAAAATGAAAATGTTCAACTAAAAGATGTGGAGTTAATTGTCTTTTTTTTTTTTTTTTTAAGTGCCAGTCCAAGACTAGATTAGAAGTAAACTCCTGGAGGCCGACCAGCCTGGAGCCCGAGATGAGAGCAGCATCTCATCTAAGTAGTTAAATATTCATTTCATTAATTAAAATAGCATATCAGAAGAGTAGCTGATATTAACAGCTTGCAAAATTAGTAGCAGATTGTGGAGTGCTAAGTGCTGTTTTGTTGTTGTTCTTTTTTCAATGTCTTTAGTACAGGGTCTCACTACACAGTTGGGAATGACAGCGATCTTCCTGTTTTCAGCCTCCCCTGTGTGGGGATACAGGCATGCGCCCTTGGTCTCTCTCGGTGGCCTGCTCAGTGTGCCTGGGGGTGGGGCGGGTGCAGCATGTGGTGCTGGGGAACAAACCCTGGCCCCTGCACTTGCCTAAGCAGACGCTTAGCACGCTCAGCTTTCTCACTGGCCCTAATGGCTCAGTTGTTACCAGCATGAAGGCTTCTTATGGTCCAAGGCTTAAAGCCCAGTGAAATGGGAACATTTCTAGCGTTACATCATTTTTAGCCCTGGTCTCTTTCATTTCTTGCCCCAATTATAGAGACATACAGTGGATCAGTAGAATTATTTTACTAGCAATATTTCAGCCAATGAGTTTCAAAACAATTATCTTAGCATCATAATTTCAATACAATCTTGAACTAAATATTCTCAGATGTCAGTATTTGACTAATGATGTGGGAGTTAAAGAGATGAGACATGGTTAGATAATGCTTCTAAAAGCTGGCGTGCACACTGACCTTCAGATCGGCATCCATAATTTACACCTAAAATAGAGAAAGTTGGCCGGTTTGTTGTACCATGTGCAGAAGCGAAGGTGCGCGGCACACCAGGTGATACTTTAATAAAACACCAAGCTACACTCCCATTTCACTGTCCTGTGAGAAAAGGGAAACTACTCCTTGCGTATGGTTTTCCAGTTTACCTGATAAAACTAAATGGAGCGTATCAAATAGCGGAGGGGCAGTATGTTGTCTCTGCCACTAGAAAGGGTCCTCTGGGCATCTGAATACATAACATAGAAACAAAAATGAAAAAATATAATAAAGTTTGCATAGCTCTGAAAAGCTAAGAAGAATATCAGATTTTGGCCCACTTCTTTTTATGCTGTTTCCAAAGACAAGTATTTTTTGGCTTGGTTTTTATAGTATATTTATGATCATTTGCTCTGTACATTTTTGTGTTTTTTTTAAATTTTGTTTTGCATGTAATACCCTGGAAGATCCAGGGCCACCATTTCTTTCCCATCTCATTTTTAATTGTGTGAGGTAAGGGGTGACCTTGTTCCCCAATTGTATTTATTATTATTATTATTATTATTATTATTATTATTATTATTGTTATTGTATTTTAGTAAGGGCCTATAGGTTCTCATTGTATAGATCGGACTCCTAGTGATCTGTCTGTGTTCAACCTCCCAAGAGCTGGGATGACAGGTGCAGGCCACCACACCAAGTCTCAGTCACCCTGAGCATGCCCCCGGCGGGCAGGGCTGGCAGGGCAGGCTGGGGATCAAATCTCCAACACTTGCGTCTGCCTAAGCAGGTGCTGTAGTCTGCCATCCCTCCTCAGTTTAATTTATTGAGATTTGAACAGAAGGTTTTGAGAACAGAGATTTTGAGAAGTAGATACATACGTAATGATAGAGGTGATGTTTGAAAATATAGTTTTCAGATACTGTATGTTGGCTTTGTGAAATCTTAATTTAGCAAGCTGGTGTTTTAAAAATAATTAGTGCATGGGGGCCAGTGAGATAGCTCAGTGGAATAAGTGCTGGCCTGGCAAGCACAAGGTCCTGAGTTCAATCCCGGGTACTGCAAACGAAACAAAACAAATGAAAAAAACAAAAACAAAAACAAAAAAAAAAAAACAGGAAAAAGAAAAAGAAAATAAAAGTAATTAGTGCATGGTGTAACAAAATAAAACATGGGAGAAGGTTTATTCAAAGTAAAATGTAGGGAGTTTTTAAGGTATCAGAATCCAAGAAGCTATTACAACAATTTCAGATTCTGTATTATAGCTAAAATTTTAAAAGAACATAACTTGCTGAGTTTGGATGTGGTAGCAAAAAATATCCCGTTGTCTGAAAGGATTATTAAAATACGACTTTCCAGCTATATCTGTGAAAAATGAAATTATCCTCATATACTTCAGCCAAAATTACACGTTAAAGCAGATTAAACACAGCAGTGCATATGAGAATTCAAATATTTTCTTTATGAACAGGTACGAGATGTCAACACTACTACCCTTCTTAGGTAGGTAGGGTATGTAGTTACATTTCCTAAAACATGCTACTTATGTTAACCTAGCAGCCTTTATATTATGTCCCAAACATTAAGAAATTGAATTTTTCTGTTCTAGTTTCTGACAGCACATATGTATTATTAAATCAACATGAAAAGGATGCCACAGAATAGACCCAGTGTCAGTCAGCTTTCTGTCACAGAAAACTGACCGACCTGAAAGAAATCAATTTAAAAGGAAGAAAGATGGATTTTCCTCCTGGTTTCAGAAGTTCTGGTCCTGCTTGGTTGATGAGGTTGTTTCCAGGCATGTGACAGGGACAGCACGCAGTCAAAGGTCTCACGGGGCACAGCTACCTCATGGAAGCCACTAGGCGAAGAGACAGGCGAGAAAGGAGCAAGGCCTGAGTTTCCCCCTGAAGGACACATCCCCCAGTGGCTTAACTCTGAAGGCTCCATTAGTTCCACAGGCTGGTGACCAAGCCTGCGGAGTATGTGCCTTTGAGAGACATAAGGTCCACATCACAGCATAAGCGAAGGCCGGTCACCTATCGCTACATGTCTGACACTGAAGGTGCTTGATTTTCCTGACACCGGCTCCAGCCATAAGCAAAGCGCACAATATACAGTTTATTTCCTTGTCAGTGTGTTTCCGTGAAAATAAACACTTTGGCATATTCACGCAGCTGAAACATCTGTTTTCCTTGAAAAGAATATTAATGAGTAACAGTAATAATGAGTAACAGCTCATCTCGGAAAAGGTCAAAGTGCTTCCTCTGCCGGGGTTTAGCAACTGTGTCGTAACTGCTTTGTATCTGGGTTTTTACCTCCTCGTGTCCCAGTTGCCTGGTTTCTGAGTTGTTTTTTATAATGTGCAATAAACTTTTACAAATTATTCATCTTGATCTGATTTTATATTTGACACCATGTATGTATCCTGCATAAACAAAAGTCTTTGGCACCCTCGATAATTTTTTTTTTTTTTTTAGACAAAGTTTATTTTTGGGCGCAGTTTTAGGAACTGCATGGAAAGTACAGCGCTACCCCGTGGGCCTCCGGCTGCACACATGCGCAGCCTCCTCTCCTACGCCGGGGCGTGGGGGGACATTTGTCACAACTGCTGACTGACTGCTGCTCCTCGCCGTGACCCCAGAAATCGCTCGTCTGCCGCTTGCATCATTTTATCTTTTCTAAAATGGCATGTGGTTGGAATGGCACAGGATGCCGCCCTTTCGAACGGCTCTTTTCACTTTGAGACGCGCATCTGTGCATCCTGACCGTGTTTTCATGGCTTAGAGGCTGGTTTGTCCTCCTCTTCGAGTGCCGTCTCGTTGCCTGGACGTGCCGCCGTGCCTCTTGGCTCGCTTGTTGGAAGACGCCTTGATTGCTTGCAAGTCTGCTCCGTCAGAAGTGAGCCCATTGTAGACGTCCAGGTGCACTGCTAAGTGGACAGTCACAAGTCTGCCAGTGTAAAACTGTCAGAATTTTAAAAAGTTGTTCAAAAGTTATGAAACACATTTATTCGATATGTTTATTCTGGGGGTTGCGTGGGTGTAAGGAACGCACTGAGAACCTGTGGAGGACTTTCAGTGCGTCGTTCACCCCGGACGCGCTGCGGTTAACGGTGAGCTGCGCCAGAAGCGATCCCCAGTGCAACTGCAGGCCACGGGTGACAGCGATGAGCAGCAGTCGGTCATAATATCAGTATCTTGCTTTTCCAAACTATAGTTGGTTAGGAGTCAGTCGAGTATCATGACTAAGAGGCAGGAGGGAAACAGTTTGCCTTAAAGAAAGTATTAGTCTGCCACGGCAGCACCTGGTCCTTCGGAACCATAAACAAGTCTGTGGTACGAGGCCTGTTTCCATGGAAATGAACCTCAGGTGAATTAAGAATCGCCGAGAAATACTCCGTTTGCCCCGTGCAGACCCCCCAAAGAATGGGACAACTAGCACTAGAATGAGCCCTAGCAGATGCCCAGTGCATTTGCATGGTCCGTCTCTACGGTGCACTCGCTCCGTAGGGCCGTTTTAAGTTCACACGCAAGCAAACCGTCACATTTCAGGCTGGAACTCAGCCTCCCTGAGGGCTTCTCTCTCAGGTCTTTGCTTATATTGCCACACAGGTTTTGCCTTAAAATGGCCTTCAAAAGCTTCCCTGTTTCCTGCCATTGTGTTGGCATTTCTTTCTAAGAGGATTACGTTTTCCACAATGCCTCTGAGGAGAATCGCCCACACGTACTGCTAGTGCAGCATCAATTCTAGAACTGCGAGTGATGGGGAAGGGTGAGTGAGCGCGGACCGGCTGCCCGAGGAGCCGTGTCCCAGGCCGGAGAGAGTGCCAGCTGCTGCGCATCCAAGCACCGGGCAACCGAAGGGAACAAGAAAACGCCGAGGACCAGGAAAACACTCAGGGCCGAGTCTTCTCGTGAACGCACAGGAGAGTGGGGGCCTGGGTGAATTGCCAGCGATGACTAACTCACCCCACCCTTGGCATTTGACCCGAGCTTTTCCGCTTCCTTCCTTCTCTTCCATGACACGCTGGTCAACAAAATTATTCCCCCTGGGAAAGGTATATCACAAGAGTGTTTGAGTCATTCTTTAGAAATTATGCAATTTTTATTATCGACCATAGTGTGTTGAAAATAAACACCCAATTAAAATAGGAATAATGGATCCAGGGCACGATTTCTTCCTGTGAGTCATTTCGGATTCTGTTTTCTTGTGTCCATATACTGAACTCCTGTTCCATCATACAATCTCACACATGGTTGTAACTCATCACCAAATAAATGACATAAGAAAATATAAACACAAAATGCATTTAATTCTCTAAATGCAAAGCAAAAATCCCCAAACATATCTACAGTGTTTACGTGACCATGGTAACAGCTCTGCCCTGGAGGTGAAATGGGATTGCAACTGCCAGGCAACACTGAGCACGTAGCACTCAGCGATGTGCGGGTTCAGCGGTCAGACTCTTGGTTTCATTGGTTTGGCTGTCAAATAGTTTCAGAGGGTAGGTTTACTTTGAGTCTTTAAAAGTACAACATCTGATGGGTGTGTGTGATGCATACTGGAAAATTATGATTACTTCACCATATCTTCTCCAAAATTACTTATTTTGAAAGTCTGAGAAACATCCCAGAACTTCAGGTAGTCAACTAATCTTTTTGTTATGTTGTATCTGATAAATCATTTGGTGCTATTGTGGGCACAGCTATATAAAAATACCTGGCACTGCTTGTACCATCCCTTGCCAACTCACAAATATCCATAGAAACTCAATATTATCCTAGGATGAAGACCAACACGTTTTCTCTAAGATTATTTTTTCTACTTATATGGCCAGAATTTATTTTTTTAATGAATATCTCCAGTTATTTTTAGGGATCAGCAGGCTTGCTCTGTTCTCCGCAGCAATTCCTCCCTCGGAGCTCTGATAGCTCTGTGTCACAAGTCCCTCATGCACTGGGATGGGACAGCGAGTCTTTCCTACCAAGAATGATGGAGTATTATGATGGCATACTAGGTTATTACGTCTGGACCCCATTGTAGGATGAGTGGCTACCCAAGCGATGGCAAAGGTATTTGTCCCTGGGGATACAGTTCAGTGGCACAAGCACCTTGTTGGTAAGTACAACGTCCTGAGTTTGATTCTGGGAAAACAAACAACAACAACAACAACAACAACAACAATCTGACTGCAGAAAAGGTAATAGTGAAAGCGTTCTCCTCAGAATTAGGACTAAAGGCCGAACAATGAGGAAGCCTTGAGTATAAGTTGCTTATGTTTGCATATTTTTATCATCAATAACTATATATGTCTATATTTAATATTAACAAAATTATCTAATTTCTGCAAGGACCACAAGGTGAAGAAGCTAGACCTCTGGGAAGATGTCCCCAAGGCAATCAATGTTAGTGCTGTTTAGGGTCTCAGGCACTGTGAGGGAGGTAGATGCAACATTTAAATGAACCACTGTTCTTTTTTATTCGTTCCTCTGAGTATTTACCACCTGTTTACTCTGAGATAAGCCCAGCCTGAGACAGTGAAGGCCAATGGAGGTTATTTCTGAAAAGACGCAATTTCTACCCTCAGGAGCCTACAGTCTAATAAAATCCAAAGACGATTATGGATTGAGGGCATTAGCATGTCATTTTGCATTGGTGGTTTCTAAGTTTGTGTCATTAGGGACTGCGTACCAGATGTTTCACTAAGAATGATCATCTTGGAGCCGGAAGAATAAAGAGGACCAAAGTGTACTTAATTTGTAGCTTACTGTCTTATACACTGTTTCTTCACTCTTCTAGTTGGTTGGTCCAGCTATCCCCTTCTAACTATCTTCCCAAAAGAGTTAAAATTTCCACCGTGCAGGCATACACTTATTTATAGCAGCACAATTTGTTACAGCTACATATTAGAAATAATAGATATGTCTATTAACAGATGAATGGATAAGGGAACTGGGGTATTTAAACACATGGAGTACTATGCTGCCTTAAGGAAAAGATAAATTTGTGGAATTTGTAGGCAAATGAATACAACTTGAGAACAATATCAATTAAAATAAATCAGAAACACAAGTGTAAATATATCCGTGCAAATAAGGAGTAAAGTGGAAAATAGATAAATAGGAAATTGGGAGGTTTGGGTAGTTCTGCAAGTAATCTATTTTGCTGTTTCAAAAATATTTTGATGTATATGTCAATTTGTTTCATTTATACCACTACCTTCTTTTAGTTCAGTGAAAAGGAAGTTTTATGGTCATATCTGTCCCTTCTTCAAAGGAAAGGATCTTTTTTCTGTCTCTGTCTGGTGCTCTGAGAAATTACTTTGAAGATAATGTCGTTTTTTTTTTTTACTTATTTTATTACTCTTTTATTTATGTATTTTCGTATAAGTTCTCAGTATGCAGCTCAAACTTATAGTAATCTTCCTATTTTCAGCCTCCTCACCCCTGGCTTGCAGGCATGCACCACCATGCCCAGCCGGCTTGGCATGCAATAGTAGGGATTGAACCCTGGTCCCCGAGCTGGCCTAAGCAGGTGCTTCGTCTGCTGAGCTATCTCACTGGCCCCTGAAGACAATGATTTACAATGTACTAACTACATTTATTCTCTTTCTACCTTTTTATCACCTTTTATTTTCTTATAAAGTAAAAAAAAATTGTAATTTCACAATGTTTGTCCCTTCTAGTACTACCTTCAGCATCGTCTTTGAGGATTTCTTTAAGAAATTAAAAGCCAAAGAATAAGAATATATATGTATATGTGTGTGTGTGTGTGTATATATATATATATGGACATGATTGGAAGATGGTATAACTTGGATATCAAAAGCTGTTTGCTTTTAGAAAAGCAAAATATCAGGCCCACTGAAGGGCACTGATGTGAGAAACACTCCAGGTCCTCTGAAGAATTTGATAACCTCTGGACAGTTTTTGTTGATGTTAGTGCCAAGCCAAAATCCGGTTCTCTGAAGAGACCGCTGGGCAGTCTGGCCACCTCCAGTCTCCTGCGTTTCCGGTCTATAGAGTCTCTTTTCATTGTCACCTGGGGAAGCAGCAGCCAGGATCTTCAAGCACTGGGCTTCAGGGAATAAAAAGATCCTTGAATGTAGAGAAAAACGTGTGTGCAAAAATATGTATTTTAGGTTTGTTAATGCTTACAAAATGCTATTACTTTGGGCTGGGACAGTAACTTGGCTGTCTAAGCACCTGCCTGGCAAGCACAAGGACCTGAGTTTGGTCCCCTCTAGCACATGCTATATGGGCCCTGGAACCCCAAGAGTACTGTGTGAGCCCCAAAACCCAGTGCTAGGGCAGCTGAGACAGTAGGATCACTGAGTCTGAATGGTGGAGGAAGACCTCGTATCAAAAGAATAAAACTAGGGGCTGGCCAAATAGCTCAGCAGATTAAAGCGCCTGCAAGCAGGCTCAGGGAGCAGCGTTCGAGGCCCCGCCTGCCGTGTTGGCCCCGCCCCGGGGGCGTGCTGAGGCTGCAGTTGAGACTAAGCCTGGTGGCGCAGGCCTGTAATGCCAGCTCTTGGGAGTCTGTCACGTCACTATGAGTCCAATCTAGTAGTGAGACCCTGAACACCCTGTAGACTCTTCCTTAAAATACAAAAAACAAAACAAAACAAAAAGAATTTTAAAAAAATTAGTTTTAACTTTACTCAAAGGATACTGACCACCAGACAGTAGTATGGAAAACTACTGCTATTTATAAAACAGTTTCAAACAACACAGGTATAAACCTGAGAATTCAGTGCGGATCAGGACTGGCGTAATAGTACCTGTGCTGGCGTTTTCAGAACACAAGCTCCCGAGGAATCTCTGGGCAGAAATAAATCGCCTGGAAACTGGTTTCTGTGCAAGCAAACCACTCCGTGGATTCCGTATTCAGAGCTCAGAAGCATCGTGTAGACCCCAGAAATTATGAGGGACTGAGAAAACGTGGTAAAACAGGGTCCAGGCAGGTGCCACACTCAGGGTCCTGTTTTGGGCTACCGTGGGTGGGCGCCCACAACACGCCCCTCTCGGACCTGGACTGCACATGGATGCACCACCAGAGGCCCTGCCAGATGCAGGCAGGGCGCTGCTCCACGCACGTTCCCAGCCCCAAGCAAAGCCCTGAGCCGCAGATACCAGACCGACCATGTGCCAGCACCCAGCTAGCTCTGCACAACCGGGCCCTGGCCTTGCACCTGTGTCTAAGCTAGAAGGACCAGGGGTTTAGGTGGGAATTCCCGTAGCGCAGGGCGTGGGGGCACCTCCGGCTTATCCAGGCCTCTCTCCCCTCCCCGCCTTGCAGAGCACGGGTCAGCTCGCACTCACCCTGAGTGTCAAAGGCAGCGGGCTTTGGCACTGCTCGGAGCTCTGTCTGTGCTTCCCGAAGCTCGGAGTCAGGGCTGGTGCTCTCTGCTGAGGGCACCAAGGTGCCGTGCCTCTTCCTGCAGGAAGGTCCCGTGGCTCGCGTGGCGCTGAGTGCAAAGTGCTGCTCCCCAGTGGCAGGGTAAGCGGGACCCTGCGTGGCTGCCGCAGCAGCTTCCATGAGCACAGGGAGCATCCGGGGCGGGGAGACTGCCCAGATGCCCCGTGGACCTCACCAAGGAAGGAATGTCGCCGTCCTTATCCAGCCTCCAGGGCGGTGCAGAGGAGCCCACTTTGGGGATGGCCAGTTCTACTTTCCGTGAGGTGAGACCCGCAAAACCACCTCCGTGTCTCTTTTATAGCCTTTATGCTTCTTTTTCTGGCCTTTGCCATCTCTTTGCAGGTTATACTTTATAAGTGGGAAAGGTGCTAAATGGTTTTGTGGTACCGGGGATCAAATTCAAGACCTTGCGCTTGCCTGGGAGGCACTTAGATAGGTGCTAAGTTGAAGGGAAAGTAGAACGGTGCTGTGGCCCTGTTGCCCTGCACTCTGACCGGGATGGAGCTGGTGAAGTGGCCACAGGCCCGGGCTCACCCAGGTCAGGGCTGGCATCTCTGCACGTGCCATGGAGGCAGTGGTAGCATCCTCAGTGGTTCTGAGGGCCATCCCAATATCCGTGACATCTACTGGGTGGTTTCACTTACAGCTGGGAGGGGCAAATAGTGGACTCTAAAACACCAGTGGTGAAAACGATTGTTTGCTTCTAGTAAGCGCAATAGGAGAGGATGCCGCGGAAGGTGGGAAGCGACGGTGTCTGTGGCGTGCTGTACGTGGATATGCACAGAGGGCTTCATGATCTTCTTTCTCGATTGTTTATCCAGTCATGCTGAAGAGATTCTTCTCATAGTCCCAATCTTGCTGGTAGGTCTAGTTACCTTTTATTATTACACAGAAATATTAAGACCTATCGGCATGCACTTATTATGTGATTTGCTGGCCACCGAAATGGACAAAATCATGCGAAGAGATTGTGCGACACATTTTTTTTTTTTTTTAATCTAAAGCAGTTATTTGTATCTGGATACATTTGTCATTACATGAGAAGAGAGAAAAACTGGGAAAATGCTACAAATGAATCACTTATCTAAATAAATTATACGTAGGAAATATTCTATCATTTCAGCTAAGATCATCTTGGTTCACAAGAATGGCTGTTCTGCTGAAAATGTCATTAACATAGCCACCCTTAAAGGGCAAATATCTAATTTTAAAGGAAAATATAAAAATTTTAGTTCTATGTTATGTAGTAAATGTACAGTTAATCATAGAAACCACTCACTTCTATAAAAATAATCTAAAGAAACAGGTGCAGAATAGATTTATTCCATTTAAACATTGCTTGCCTTATTATTTTTAAATGGGCTTATGTGAAACTACCCACTGGGAGAAAATGTAATCAGAATGAATCATACACCCAAAGGTCATTGATCTAAAAATATGGGCCCTGTGAAACGGACAAGCATGCTCTGTGCAGGGGAGGCCATCCACGGAGAGGATTTGGCCTCCTTCCAGGCTATGCGTGCCTCCTACCTTGCTAATTAATTCATCAGCCAAAGGGACACAGCAGCGCTCTAGCCCCTGTCCTCCTGGGGCAGGGGAGCAGATAAAAGGGCGCCTGCTGAGCTAGAAGGGAGATCAAGGGCTGAGCCCCCCTCTGCAGGAGGCAGGGGAGCATCTGGGCACATGGGCAGAGGGCCTGAGCCCTGGCCCCAGACCTCCCACACTCAGAGTGCAGGAGCAGGTCTCCCCACACCGTGGGTGCCGGTGGCTAGCTTGCCACGATTCTGGCGCTTACTGAGCACCAGAGGATGAAGGTAGGGCACTCGCCTACAGTCGGCGAGACAGCCAGCCCAACTCTGAGGAGGAATGGGAACAACCAGATGTTTCTGTGATCATCACAGAAAGGGACAGGAATATTAGGAGGAGAAAGAAGGAACTTGCCTTCGTGGCCTTAGGGAGGTGACAAGAATACACTGATTTTTCGAGTCAATTTTTTAATATTTTGAGCTTTTAGCCAGCTGGTTGTTGTTACCTTGGCATGTATAGAAGGCACGCGAGACGCACATTACAGAGCTCTGTGTAGCCTGATGCAAATGACTTCCTCGCCTTCGTGAAGGCCAGGACTGCACAGCAGGTATCATGGTGCTTTGGTAAAACGAAAAGGCAAACAAAACGTTATTTTGGCTGGTTTTGACAACACTATTTATTGCTCAGAAAACACAACCATGTAGTCAATGGGGGAGCGGTGAGGTCGGCCTGCCTTGCACGCGGGCTGCTGGTGGACAGAGCTGTCATCAGAGACTTGTAAATAATGACAAAAATAAAAGCCAGGCTGGCCTCTGCAACTGCTATATTCTGGCCATCACGAACACTGTAACCAGGCGTACTTCCCCGGTGGCACGTGCATGTGCTCGCACAAGGTACATGTGAGGATCTGGCTCACACGTGCACGCCCCGACCAGTCCAAGCAGTGGTCTGCCAAACACAGAACCCGAGCCGCGTGGCACCCAGAGGATGTCCTTGTCTGTTTGCTTTGGGTTGCTAAGCTACACCGATGCCCTGAACAGGGTGCTGCAGAGACCAGGGAGGCCACACAGGCTTCTGCATGCCGTAGAAAGTGCCCAAACTATGTGGCCCAGGTGAGAATTTAATTCAAGGGACAGAGGAGAGGCTAGAAAATGTTGACACAAGAGGACACACGAGGACAGATGGTGTCATGAAGGTACAGTGGCAGGACGAGGATGAGGGGAGCCGGCTGGTGAAGGCCGAGTGCTGCTTGCATGCGCCATTGCATGGCTGACACTGGCTGGCAGAAAGAGCAGTCCCGGGGATACCCCTAGACCCGGGCATCGAGACCGTGGCTCCTCCCCGCTGAGGCAGAGGGAGCGCTGGGCTCTCATCAGCCCTGGCTGCAGCGGTTCGGCGTGGCCAGGGCTGGTGCTGCTTCTCATTGTTGCCCATCGTCATGGGCCGGAGAGCTTGCTGCCTGTGTGACCGGACTGTCTGCGACCGCTTTCCTCTGCTCTGCCCCCAGGTGGGGCAGCTCGACAGGCCGCGCGCTGCTCCTCTCCCGAGCCTGCTGCCGCCGATGCCGCTGTATCTCTTTTGAAGAAGGGAGGCCTGTGAAGCTCGTGGGACTCTCATCCTCAGTGGTGCAGACAGAGTGGTAGTTTCAAAAGAAAGAGCCGCCAACACTAGGAACCACTAGCACTAAAGCGCTCCGGAGACGGACAGCCTAACGTGACCAGGAATAAGGACCGGCACTCAGCCCGGTTGACCTATGGTGTCCAGCACAAACGGTGGCAGCTGGCAGCGGCTGGGGCCAGCAGCTGCTGTGTCCACTGGAGGCATCTGGCAATATCGGGGGCCACCTGGTGACAAGAGGACAGCTAGCAGAGCTGCACATCGGTGGTTCAAGATTTCCATCTCAACTGAGCCAGAGAACCCGAGGCTGGCTGGCAACACGGTCGGTTTTTGGCTGCTAGGGATGAGTGGTCCTTCCCATGAAGCCCTCCTTGCCACGATGCACCGTCTCACCACAGGCCCAGGAGAAGTGGAGCCAAGTGTCCATGGAGTGAACCTTGTGAAATCATGAGCCAAAACAAACCTTTCCTATTTATAAGCTGATTATCTAAGGTATTTTGTTACGGTGCTGGAAACCTGACCAACACACTTGCCTTAGTGATTTTCCCTTGCTTCTTTATTTTAGAAGTAAATACTACTTATTTGTCGTCTAAAGGCATTGTCTATGTATTTTATTGTACTCCTCAGGCAGTCTTGAAGTGCTGCCCTAAACTAACATTTACTAGTTTAACAGTTTTCCCCCAAAATGGCATTTCATTCCAGCTCAGTGTGTTGGCTTGGCTTCTTATAAAAATAATCTAAAGTTCTTGAACTTGAAATAGTGATAACATATTTGCAGTTTGCATATGTCATGGGCTTTATTTAGCTCCTCTTTATCCTTAGGAGAGGATAGAGTGCCAGAGGGAAAGTGTATCTTTCTGAATTTTTCTCTTGGCTTTCTTGGCTAATCTACAGCTGAGGATGCATGCCCATTTTATCTGATTTAAAATGGTTAGAGTGCAGAGCTCATAATCAAGGGGAGCATGGTGCTAAATTTAAACTGGAAAAGTGCTTTACTATCAGAGCAAGATTCTGTGTGGTTCTCTCAGTTGTAATAGCGAGTGACATGTCTTTGCCACCAGCTGGCCTTTGTGTGTTGCTTTTCTTGCCAGCCGCCACAGGGCCATGTGTTGATCCTAACGGATAGTGACACATTTTGTTAATTATGCTCTTGGCCTCCACTTTGTGCACAGGGGGCTGGGATGCAGAGATTTCTTGAGCTTTTAGCTATTTGCCACGCTTAATATTATATGTTTATTGATTGACATGGAAATTTATTCATATATGTGCTTTGTTCACTTAGAGCTTTGTGCATTATGAGCATAATTATGAACATAGATACAAGTCCTAAATTAACATATTACTGAAGGTGATAAGAAGAACTTTTTGGGATAGAATGTTGTCAGTTACCTATGATGGAAGCTAATCTTGAAAATAAGTCCAATCATTTCACTGTACTGACTTAGATGCTAAGGTTCATTTGGGCTGAAATCAGTCGAGGTCCGATACCGTTAGCTCACAGAGCCTGGTGTGACTCTGAAGCCCCGCTTGGAAATATACACCTGTGACCCTCCATCTTCTTCTCCCTCACCTCCCCCTCTACACTTAGGCTACGCAGGCACTACCGCTCAGCTACACTCTGTCCTCAAAACAAAACAAAACTGTTCTTGAATTCTCCTTTAAAAGCTTATACAATTGATTATAGCTCATTAAGAAAACGTATTTCCATTTTCAAGGTTTTAAATATTTGACTTTCATCACCTATTGTATCAAGGGGCAAACCTTGGTGGCACTTGTCTGCCCAGAATTCTATTGCTTTTAGGAAAAGGAGCTGCAATTGCTGGTGTAGTTTAAAGCGATAGTCCTTGTGTTCTCAGTGTTTTACGTGTTAACTGATATTTAGTTTATGTATATTACTTGCTTCCTTAGGTTGGGATACTGTCCAAGAAATACTTCTATTAATAGTTGAATTTTTAATTTTTATTATGTTTAAAGTATATATGAAAAGTAATAAAAATAAAAAATGAAAAAGATACAGAATTTCACTAAACAAAATCACGCGACTTAGACAGTGTTTGCTGGACTGCATGGAGCTGTCTTTAAGTCACTTGCTCAGTGCATGAGGTGTGTGCATGCAAAATGGGAACAAGAAGGAAACGGGAAGAAGTTATAGAAATTGAAGAGGAAAGAAAACAAAAAAATTGAAAAAGAAGAGGAAATCGGAAGCACTGGCTGCCCCTTTCCCAGGCCAGCAGACGTCCGCGGTGCCCTTATCGTGGTGCACGGGTGTCCTCCCCCCACGCCTTCGCCGTCCTTCCCTCATCTCAATATGAGACAAGGAAAAGGGCCGTAGAAGTTGTTGTGGTTTCTGTCTAGTTGTCCCCCCAAAGCCTCATGCAGTCACTTGGTGGGAACTTCTACAGATTTGAGACTCGATCCACGATCCCTGGGATTATGTGTTTTAATACTGATGGGATTATCGGTCTGAGTAGGGCTGGGACTATGGGTGTGGTCTAGGGCGGATATCCTAAGGCAGAGAGCCTGATAGGAATACAAAGAGAGACAGAGAGACAGACTGGCGCTGTTGCTCTCTGCTGCCCTGATTGGCTGCCTCTGCCACCATTTTGTTGCTGTTCTGCTGCCATGAACTGGATGCTCTCTGCCCTGTTCCACTCAGCCTTGGGCCAGCCAAATATGGACTGAAATCTCCAGTAACTGTGAGCGAAATAAACCGTTCCTTCCTTCATTTTGAGTGTCGGGTGTTTGTCCCAGCAACGAGAAAAGAGTAACTAAGACAGTGCCTTGGCAGCAAAGAGCGCACAGTGTGGAAGTTGGGCCAAGGCGGCCAGGAGCAAGAGGTGAGGCAGTGCTGCAGAGGCAGTGAGGATTTGGTGGTGGTGAGGAGGTCTTGAGATGTCTCTAATTACACAGTTAGTGAGGATGAGGCATTGGAAAGATCGTGGGGAGGACTTGGTGCACAGACACTCAGGGGGAAGAGTCGAGGAGGAGGAGGTGCCGAGCTGGGGCCAGGATTCCATGAGGAGAAGTTGTGGAGGCTGTCAGGAGGATGTGGTGAGGAGCCACTGCAAGGTGGGAAGATGTGGAGATGGTGAAGAGGAGGTGGTGAGGAGAGGGAACAGAGAGACAGAGGAAGAGGAGGAGGGGGAGGAGGGGGGGAGACACTGTAGAGCCTGTCGGGAGAGAGAGGTAAGGAGATGGTGCAGTGGGGGCGAAGGGGGAGTTGTAAGGAAGATGTGCAGAGGGAGTTCAGCAGGAAGAGGTGTGGAGATTGTGCAGAGGGGGTGAAGAGGGCGCAGTGCAAGCGTTGTGCAGAGTTCGTCAGGAGGACGATGTGAGGATATGCAGGGGTCCTGAGGTTGTGGTGGTGAGGAGGTGGTTTTGTATGGCTGTCAGGAGACATTGTGCAGTCCCTGAGGCAGAGGCATTGAAAAGGCAGCAGGGCAGGAACGGTGCAGGGGCAGGAAGTCGTGTTGAGGCAGCGAGGAAGAAGAGGCAGGGGCTATCAGGAGGAAGGGGGGAAGGTCGCGCAGAGACCATGTGGCACAAGGAGTGTCCAGAGGCAGTGTGGGGGATGTGACGAGGAGACATCTCCTAGGGCTTGAGGAGGAAGGGGCGAGGACACTGTGAGGCAGTGAGGACGGGTCATCCGGAGGTTGTGCAGGGATGATGAGCGAGTAGACTTGAGGAGATGGTGCACATGTGGTTAGGGCGTGGCCACGCAGAGAGGGCCCCGCCATGGTGAGGAGCAGGAGGTCTAGCGGGGAGCGTGGGGAGCCAGTGAGGAGAACGGCAGGAGGAGATCGTGCTGAGGTGGTGAGGAGAGGGCGGCGACGTAGCGGTGCAGAGCAGGTAAGCCGGAAGAGGTCAGCAGACGGGGCCCGGCGATGTGGAGGAAGAGATGAGCAGGCTGTGGAGGCCGTGCGAAGGCGGCGCTGTGCACGCGGTGCAGGGGTGTTGTGGAGGAACAGGCGAGGGGACGGGGTGGAGCAGATGCGGCGGGGAGCGCCTGCAGAGCTGGCGCAAGCGCGGAGGAACTGGTGCTGAGGAGAAAGCCTGCTGACGGACGGCTGAGAGGAGGCGCTGCGAAGGCAGTGAGGGAGGGGCTCTGGGCAGACGTTGGCGAGGAGGTGCAGAGGCGGTGACGAGGAGGAGAGGAGGCCATGGCGCAAGAGTGGCGAGGTGTGGGCGCTGGCCGGGTGGTGCGGGGGCTGGGAGGAGGCCTCGGGGAGATGGGGTCGGGGGGGGGAGCCAGTGACGGGGCAGGGGAACAGGAACAGAGTGCTTGCTTGACCAACGCACCACGCTTTCCATGGTTTGATTTTGTTGGTACGCTTTCTGCTGCGCTGCGCCGGCTTGCTTCCCTTCCTGCCGATCACCTTGGCGTTCTTCCCTATTTCCACTGGTAATTCTGTCGCCGTTCACCTCGTAACGCGCGGGCGCCTGCTCATGCCCACCTACCGTGTCCTCAGCCAGCTGTCTGCAATTCTTCTCTGGCCAGTAAAGCATCTCCTTATTGGGCTGTGGGGTCCGAGGATGCTTCTTCCTGACCATGCCGTACTCTACATTGTTACTTCTGGACTCCAGGACCTACGACTGCTTCATGTCCATCTGCTGCCGCCTCCCTCACCTCGTCCTCAGGAGCAGAAGGGTGTGTGCGCAGGTAGTCATCGGATCTTGGATGCTGGGCTCTGTCAACTCTCTGGTACACAATGTCTATGCTCTTTCATCTCCCCTACTGCAGATCCAGGGCCATCAATCACTTCTTCTGTGACGTCCCCCCCACCCCATGCTGCCCCTGGCCTGTGTGTACGCCTGGTCTTACGGGTACAAGGTGTTTGTGAGCACGAGCCTGTTCCTCACTGCTGCCTGTGGGCGGGTCCTCTTTGCTGTCTTCATGCGCTCCAGAGAGGGGAGGAGGAGGTCTTCATCACGTGCTGCACGCACTTGCCCGGAACCACCTTTTGCCACGCTCCTTTGATCTACACCTATGTCCACGCCCGAGTCTTCCCTCCCCAGAAGAAGACAAGATCCTGGAAGGGGCCCATTACCTGTAGCCTGAGGAACAGGGAGGTCCTGGGGGCCCTGGAAAGAGTGCTTGGGGTGATCTCTCCCAAGAAGAAATGACCCCAGAGTTCTCGTTCTGCTTCCTTTATCTGGTCTTTCCTCCTTAGCTGAACACTGTGGAGCAGTGCAGCCTGGGAGAAGTAGGACAGGGTACATCTGTGCGACTTCAAAACTTTAGAGAAGCCTTACAGACGAATATTAAGATGAGTGCATTAATTACTATATGCTCCAATAGTAATTATGAATATAGTTATCTAGAAATGTAGACAATATGAGTTTTATATTAGTATGAATATAATAATGTACTATATGCAGTATAAGTTTATAACATCATTATTATTGATGTAGTCATATTTATACTGGTATGGAAACACAATCATTTCAGCATACTGGCATAAAGTTATCACTGTGCTGCTGTAAAAAATAAAGAGCTTTTCCCAAAGTAAAGCTAGCATGACATAATACTCAATATATAAGATTAATTAATAGAAGAATGTCCAACAGTAAAAGCAGATTTTGATCTCTACTCTTGATTGAGCTTTGGAAATACAGAAAAGTCACAGAATGTTATCTCCTCCCTTCCAAGTAAAATGTGGAAAATACCACCGCCAAAAATAGACTTCTCAAAGAAGAGGGAAAGCCTCATTTTTATTTAGCTGCTGGTATCAGCAATCTCAGTTTTGATGTGGAATTTAATATTAGTGAAATTGTTTTTTTTTTTTTTTTTTTGTCTTTTTGAGACAGGGTCTCGCTGTACAGTTCAGGCTGGCCTTGAGCTCAGTTTTGTAGCCCAGGCTGGTCTTGAACTCTCACCGATCCTCCCACCTCAGCCTCCAGAGTGCTGGGATTACAGGTGTGCGCCATCACGCCTGGCTTAATATTAGTGAAACTGTAATGAAGGTGGCATTATCCATTGTCAATGGGAACTTAAAAGTTATTTTTCTTTTAAAATTTTTCTCAGCACATATTTGCAATACATAATGTGATGTTCACTGTGGTGAGCTGGTACTTGTACACGACACATCCTAATCTTTTTTTCCTGTTCCATTTTCTTCCTCCATGCACCCTTGCTATCTTGGCTGCCTCCCCTTTTGCAAAAGATCTGTTGCCCTGTTTCTTTGCTCTTCAGCTGTTTATGTTTTGGGTTTCTCATACAAGAGAAACAAAATGATATTTGAACTTATGTTTCTGTGGCTCTCATTAATTTCACCCGACTTTCTAGGCTAGAGGTGCACTCATTCCCACAAGTGGTGCAAGTTTATCCTGCTTTATGGTAAAGTCATACTCCGTGGTGTGTAAATGCCACATCTTATTTATCAGTTAATCTCTTGATGGATTTGTAAGCTGCTTCCAAGAGAGAGCAAGAACGAGTTGTGCTGATATAAACATGAGCATCATTGTAATTAATATGCATACATGTAATATGCATTGCATGTACCACTGTATTATGCTCCTTTACCACTTTCAAAAAGATATCTAGAAAAAAAGAAGAGGCATAACTGGGTCAGATGGAATTTTTTTTTTTTAGATGGGAAGAATATTTTTGGTATTTTGATTGGGAGTTCATTAAATTTCTGTATTAGTTTGTACATCACGGTCATTCTGATACTATTAGTTCTACCTATCTAGGAATAAGGTATATCTTTTAATTTTCTGATGTCCACTTTAAATATCCTTATTCAGAGTATTTAGTTTTTGTTGTAGTATTTTTTCATTTTTTAGTGAGATTACTAAATCCTCTATTGTTTATGCCATTGTAAATGCAATTGTTTTCTTAATTTCTTTCATGCTGGCCTTAAACTCACTATGTTGTCCAAACTGGCCTCAAATTCACAGAAATCCTCCTAATGTCCCCAGTTCTGGCATTTAGGTATATGGCACCACACATGACAGTCAGGTGTTTTTTTTTTTTGGCTTGGTTGGTTTGGCTTTTAAATCATGAATAGATATTAGATTTTGTCAAACACTTTGTTTTTCATCTCATGAAATGATGGCAGTTTTGACCTTGCTTCTGATTATGTGCTGTATTACATTTATTGACAACACATCGAACCATCCTTGCATCCCTGGGATGAAGTCCATGTGGTTGTAATGTGTGATCTTCTACATGATTTGTTGAATTCTGTTTGTTGGTGTCTTCTTTAGGATTTTGTACTTATGTTTGTTAAAGAGATTAGCTGGTAGTTCTCTTTTTTATTTGGGTCTTTGTTTAGTTTAGGAATTAGGATAGAGCTAGCTTTAGGGAATAACTTGGAGAGTACTCTTTCCCTTTCTATGTCATTAAATAATTTGAGGAATATTTGCATTAGCTGTTTCCTGAAGTTATTGCAGAAATTAGCAGTGAATTCATTGCTTCTTGGCACTTTCTTAGTTGATATCTTTTTTTTTTTTTTTTTTTTTTTTTAACAAAACACCACTTCAGTTTCTTAGTTTGTCATTAGATTATTTGGTATTTTTCTATCTTTATATTGGACAGTTCATTTCTGGATTTTCCAACGTACTGCAGGACAAGTTTTTGAGGCAGTTACTAATAATCCTGTAACAGTGTTATCTGTTGTAATTTACTAAAAGTCCTCTAAATTTCAGTGTTATCTACTGTAATTTTGCCTTTATATTTGCATTTGCCTTTTTATTTCTAATTCTTTTCCCTTGTCAGTGAGATTGCCCAATGGTTTATCAATCTAGTTTGTTCTTTTAAAGAACCAACTCCTAGTTTATTGACCATTCTTATTTTTTTTTAACATCAGCATCATTAATTTCTGCTCTGAGAGTTATAATTTTCTTTCTCTAGTATTAGTATTAATATTCTTTGGTATTAGTTTTGGACTTAGACTGTTGCCTTTCTTGAACTTTGAGGTACAACAGTAGCTTAATTATTTGGACTTCGTTTTCTGATGTGAGAATTCACAGACACATACTTTTCCTGAGGACTAATATCAACCTCTTCCATAGGTTCTGGTGCATTGTACTGACATAATTTGATTTTAGAAATTATCTGATTTCTTCCTTGATTTTTGAGACCCATTGATTATTCAAGAGTGTGTTGTTTAATTTCCATGTGTCTGTATCATTTCTCTTATTTGTTTTACCATTGTTTTTTTTTTAGTTCCAGCGTGTTATCATGTAATAATATGCATGGCATAATTTCTTTTCTTTTGCATTTAACAATGTATGTTTTAAAGTTTAATATGTGGTTTATTTTGGAGGAAGTTCCATGCGTTCATGAGGTGAATTTGTTTTCTGTTGTTGGGTGGAACATTTTGTACATGTCTAGTAATTTCATTTTTCAAATGTATGACACAAATCTGATTTTTCAATGCTTTTTCATCCAGTCTATTTATTCATTACAACGTGGTATCGAGGTCGCTGCTCTGATGTATGGATGTCCATCTGATGTGTTTTGTCCAGAAGTGCTTGTTTCATGAAGTTGGATGCGCTGGGATTCAACGCACATATGCTTATAGCTGTTATTCCTTTCTGTTGTATGTAGCAGTCTTCCTTGCTGCTTTTCATCAGTTTTGGCTTGAAGTTCACTTCCTTTGAAAATAGAATAACTGCTCTTGCATGGCTTTAGGGTTCTGTTGCATGGATGACTGTTTTGCATAATCATGAATGTGATTTTTAGCATAGCATTTCCTTTCAGATAAAATGTGTTACTTGTACACAGTGTAGCGTTGGGTTTTGTTTTTTGATCCTTTTGACCAACTCGTGTCTTCTCACCTGGGAATTGAGACTATTCATATTGGAAGTCATTACTGAGAGCTTGTGACTTACTGTCACTGTATGATTTTCCTTTTGACTGATTACATTTTCCCTTTTTGGTCTTCAACTTAAAGAGATTGTGTTAGTGGGTTTCTTCTTGCTGCGAAAAAAGACCTGAACTCCCTCTTAAAGGAGGGAGATTCATTTGGGCTCATTGCCTGCTGAGACTCTGGTCCATGGCCAGCTGGTTCTGAAGAGGAAGGGTGCTGACAGGCTCTGGTGGAAGCAAGCGGCTCAGGTGATGGTGGCCAGGGAGCAGTGAGAAGGGGGCAGCGGGGAGTGGGTGGACCTTCCCAGCTCAGCGCTGAGCGGTCTTGCGCTTCGGACAGACCACACCTTCTCAATGCCCACTTAGCTCTGAGCTTCTCCTGAGTTACTCCACTGATGGGCGCAGCACCCCAGTGGTCCAGTTACATTTCATATTCATGGGACTTGGGGGGCATTTTAGGTCCAAAGCATAAAACAGAAATTTTTGAGATCATGTAGTCTCAAAATTTGATTTTAAAGGTTTTGATTTTGACTCTATGTGATGAACTCTTGAGTAGACTGTATAAAAATAAGTATCTGCTAGTGTTTGTTGTGTGTAACACCCTCTGCCTACTAGGAGTACGGTACTTGGCTTGTCAGTTATCTCAGTGACACTGAAGATCCATGCACTGATTTTTATTAGCTTGACAAAACATTTCTCCTATGTCTCCCAATTCTAGGTAACACTAGTTTCAATATATATATATATATATATATATATATATATATATATATATATTCTCTATGAAGAACGTATAGATTACCTACAGGAGTGAACACTGGACTGCCTCTATCAGACAACGTTTTCTAGACTGGGCTGGGGTACAACTGCTTTCCTCTGTCACATGGATGTTGGGTGACAGCGCTCTTCTTTATCTGGGAAACTGAGTGATAGTTTCTCAACCACTACGGAGCAGCATACCAAGAGATTCTTTGAAACATCATTTGAATGTTGATGTGAAATTCTACCCAACTTCTTATCCTCAAAGACCAAAGACATCACTCAAAAAATACTGAAAAGAAGCCTGAGCTTTTGTACAGGTTTGCTAGTCAAAAACCAAATGAAGCTGAGTACGGCAGTGCACTACTGCAGCCTCGGAACTCTCCAAGACTGAGGCAAAAGGATCTCAAGTTTGAGCTCAGCTGGAGTAATTCTGTTATCAAGGTCATGTCTTAAAAGGAGAAAATGGAATAGGCCTGAGGGTGTAGGTTAGTGCAGAGGTCCTGGGTTTGATCTCATGCACATAAAGCATAAATTAAGGACGTGTGAGAAAAATAGAGTGTGGGGAATTATACCTGATGTTAGAAAAGAAAGTACCAAAATTTAGAAGCTTCGGGCCTCCTTAGAGCCAATTACTTTAGTCACAGGCTTCTGCAAACTAGAATTCCTCACAACACTGTACAGAGCCACAGAGTCTATGATGGGAACAGAGCCTCCATGAATGCTGCCAATTTCATTTCTTATCCACTGGTGACAACTTCTTTAGAAAATGTGACACTCCTGCTTGTTAAAATCCCTGTATCTTGGCGGAGCCGGGAGGAGAAGCCTGGTGCGAAGATGGCGGTCCCTGGGGCTGTGCCCGGAAGGGTGCGTCTTCCTCTGTGGGGTCTCTCTGTGTCGCCTCTGCACCCCCTTGCTGACACCACGTCATGGAGTGCATCTCCTCTGCGACTCCCCTTCGTGAGGCCCCCTGCCCTGGATCCAGCCAACTGCGGACTGAACCCTCCACAAACTCTGGGCTGAAATAAACCCCTCCCCCCCAATCCAGGAGTGTGCAGCGCAGTGACCCCGCAGCAGCGAAGCAGCTGGGGCGCTTGTTCTCTTGCTCCGTGTCACCTTGTCTTCAGGACGCGTCCAGGAGATCTGACAAAGCACGCAGACCCCTTCATGCCGTGACACTGCCTGCCGCTGGTCCTCGCTGTCCTTCCCTGGCCACCGCCATGTGTTTCTCCCACTATGCTGAATACAGATGTAGTAGAAATGCAATGAGGAAGCCGGAGCGAGTGAGGGTGGTGACAGATGCTAAGGGGTCGTCATGCTCTGTGACTAGCTGTCCCCCCAAAGCCTCATGAAGTCACAGGGCAGGGACTTCCAGAGTTTGAGGCTGACCCATGATCCACTGGGATTACGTGTTTTAATACTGATGGATTATGGATTTTGGTACTGCTGGGATTACGGGTGTGGTCTGAGGCGGATATCATGAGGCAGAGAGCCTGAATGCAATATAAGAGAGACAAGGCTCCGTCTTGTTTCCTCTGTTGCAGTTGTTACTGTTCCGCCGCCATGAACCGCTGCTCTCTGCCATGTGCAGTCTATCTGTCTTGGAGCCGGCCGAGTATGGACTGAAACCTCCAGGAACTGTGAGCTAAATAGGTCTTTCCTTCCCTCATTGTGGGTGTCGGGTGTTTGTCCCAGCAACGAGAGAAGAGTGACAGAGACAGCGGCGAGCCTGAGCCTCGTCAGCGAGCAGCCATGTTTGCGATCGATGCCAAGGAGAGCCTGGGAACCATTTAGGTCCTGGGCGGGGAGTATGAACAGCAGAGAGGGACAAGCGTGGGTGCCCTGGGGGGCCTAGTTGTCCAGTCTGCAGCTCGCTGAGGGCAGGCAGAGGGCCAGCGAGGACGGATGCTGAGTCTGGCGCCCGAGAGCACGCAGTCAGCGGAGAGCCTGTGGGTTTTATCTGGCCAACGGGCAGGGCGGCCAGCAGACTCTGAGCGCAAGAGTGGTGCCGCTCGCTTTCCATACGATAAGGGCAATGGCTCATGCATCCTGGGGTTAAGAAAGGTGAAAGGGGACAGTGGAGTAAACGCTTGGAGCCAGGAAAGAGGCAGAAGGGGAGCGGCCTGAGCAGGAAGCAGTGTGTCCCGAAGGCCCTGAAGAAGGCACTTCTTCATTATGAGAGGTGCTGGTGTGGATTCCTGGACTTGGTGCCGTGGAGTGGCCTGATGTCAGCTGGACGAAGAGAAGAGGATGAAGCAGCCATGGGAGCTGTGTGAGGTGGTCTGCAGAGAGAGGGAGAGGGAGGGATGGAGAGAAAGGGAGGGAGATGGGGGAGGGAGAGAGGGAGGGAGAGGGAGGGAGAGGGAGAGAAGGAGAGGGAGAGAGGGAGAGGGAGAAAGGAGAGAGGGTAATGGGAAGAGAAGGGGAAGAGGGAGGGTGAGAGAGAAGGCTGGGGAGGAGGGAGCAAAAAGAGGAGAGGGAGAG
>PVJA010022172.1:0-34653 GCA_004027025.1 Myocastor coypus
GAGGGAGGGAGGAAGAAAACTGAGGTCGGAGATAACTTCCCTGAGTACTTAAATACAGGTTTCCAATTCCCAAGAAATATCTGCATCCAGTTTCTCATCAGACCTTCTACCCAGCCTGTGCCCAGCACACCTGCAAAAAGTCAGGAATTGTGTGTTCTCACACTGTTTCATTGAGAACACAGGCTGACAAAAGCTCCTCTGGGCTCGAAGTTGGAACGTCACCGCACCCACCCGGTCAGAGAGCCAAGGTTAGCTGCAGGCCCAGATGTAACTGTGTTGGGACGGCCCCTGCACAGATGACCGTGCTTTCCCCTTGGAAGACCTGGCTCTTCTTGGGTCAGGTGAGGTCTGCCTGCATCTTCTGCAGTTGTGGGATGGGGTTGCATGACTCTGTAAAGGCTCTTGGGGCACAGGAAGGCTTATGAATGTTGGGCATTGTTTTTAGTGCTCAGCAGTCAGATAAGCTTTGGCCCTTCCAAACCAGAACTTGTTTAGGAAAACATACACCTCACTCAGTCACCCCTTGACCCCACCCTGTCCCAGAGAGATTAGATAGCGCAAAGGTGATGAAATCTGACTTGGATACTTCCCAGCTGGGAGAACTTGGGCAACTCTGGACATCACTTTGCTGGTGGGTGGGAGAGTGGGTATCTTGTCTATCTGCAGAGTGGTTGTAAAGTTATCATGTGAGGACCCCAGTGTAAAGCACGCTTGGAAACCACCTAGAACACAGTCAGAACACAGTCGAAGCATGATCTTTGTTTCCAGCTCCCGGTAACTCAGTTCAGCCTCTTCCTCCCTCGGAAACAGCCCAGGCCCAAGCCCGTAAGGGATGCTAGAGGAGAGGACAGCACGGCCTCTGCAAGCAACGTGGCAAGCCTCTGGCCAGCAGCAGGCTTCTGCTAACCATCCCTCCTTCCTTGCCCCCAGCTCACCCAAAATCAGCATGCCACCCCCACCCCAGGAATCTGCAGGCTCACACCCCAATTCCAGAGGCCCTCTAGGTGCCCCAGAGGCCCTGGTCCAACAGTGGGGCCGGTGTTAAGCGCAGCCCTTTTTTCTCCTGGTTTCAGCATTGTGGGGCAGCAAGCATCTCTCCTGTGGACCTCGGGGGCTTCCTTCCTTGCTGTGTGACCTTGGGCAGGTGACTTAGCCTCTCAAGGTCTCCATTTCTGCAGTGTCCTGGAGGATTACGTGATAATTCCCCTGACTGGCTAGCAGCATGCCTGGCACCCAGTGAAGCATTCAGGAGAGGGTAACTGTTATTGAGGAGCTCCCTGGCATGCTGATGCAAGTTAACGCACACTGAAATGATTCTGACAGTCTCACAATGTTAACCTCTACCAGCCCAACCCCTCCACCTCCACTACTACCTTATAGTTAATTAGAACCCTCCTCAGGTGTTTTCCAAAGATCAGATTTTACAGTTATAGAAATCAGAAGTAGAGTTATAGAAATCAGAGGTGGACTTCAAATTATTTTAAAAAAACATAGTGAGCTCCTCATTATCTCATGAGCCAAGTCTAGAGGAGAATTTGGCTTTAATATTCCACAGCATAAATTAACATGTGATTAATATTTCTTGCCGCACAACTGTATTGTAATTCCTTTTAATGAAATGGTGGTGGGGCCTGGCGGGATGGCTCAGTGGTCTAAAGCGCCTGCTTGGGGAAGCTTGGGCGGCTTCAGGGACCGCGGTTCGATCCCCGGCACCACATGCTGCGCCAGCCCTGCCCTCGGGGAGGGTTGAGCCAGCCATAAAAATGAGTGAATAAACAAAGGTTCTCAAACAAGAATAAAAATAATAAATAAAATTAAAAAAAAAAGAAATGGTAGTGCTGGTAGGCTGTGGTGCTTTGTGGCATGCAAGAGGTGGCACTTCTATACCAGCTTTTCAAAGTTTTAAAAAAATATGTACCAGGAGGCCGTGTGTGGTGGCACACACCTGCAATCCCAGCAGTGGGGAGACTGAGGTAGGAGGATTGCCATGAGCTCTGGGCCAACCTGGACTACACAGCAAGGCATTTCAAAACAAAAGCACAATTTGTACTGGTTTGTGCTATGTGAGATTTTAACCCTCAAAGAATCCCTTTCCCAGGTACCAGGGTTCAAAAACCCTGATATAGGCCACCATACCCCACACAGCCTTCAGCTTGGTCCTCACAACATAGATCAGTAGGCAGAAATTCAGTCAGTGAGCTGATACATGGATCAAACTAAGGAGACACCAGACAAAAGGGCAGCAGTGGAGGTCTGGTAGACAGGAATAGCAAATGGGGATCGGCTGCAAAGCAAGAGAGTAAAAGGGGTGGGCAGCCCAGGGCACTTGTCTCTGAATCCAGTCTCCCAGAACTCCCTCCCATTGATAAAAAGCAGTAGCTCAGGATTCCAGGCCCGTGAGATCGAGCCAGAACCTGTGGATCCTGGTTTGGGGGACTATTTGCCCACACATCCCTGACCAAATTTCATTCTCCCCCAAAGACATGCCTCTTTCTCAACTCTACAAGCTTTAAGCAGTCAGCCTCTGGGCTCCCTTCCTGGTCTTGCACTACATACTGTACCTGGCCAGCCTGGCCCTGGGATCACCACCTCCCGGGGTGGTGGGGAGCAGTGGTCTGCAGGGGAGAGCTGCTCCAGGTGGCTCCTGTGTGGCCCCCGCCCTCCTCCCCACTAGAGTTCTAACTGCCAATGCTTCCCCTTCCCCTCCAAGCAGAAGAAAAAGGAGCTAGAGGACATGGAATCAAGTATACATTTTAAAAATTGTTTAATGGAACATAAACTCCTTTAGAAAAACATTCAACTAGGTGATAACACCCATAGAAAAAAACACCAATCTTGTGTTTATCTTTTTTAATTTGGCATTTGTTATTTGCATTTATATTAAAGCAAAGTGCATCTTTTATTTTTCTTGTTTATACACATTGCACAATACATAAATAATGATGCTTATAAAACGTCTTTATATTTACAAGTAATAATATATTTATATATAACATAAAATACATTTTTTCTTTAATAAATCTCGGGATTTTTTTCGGGAGTCCTTTTTCTCTCAAAGCACTACAATGCTAAATTTCCAATGAGAATGCTTCTCTTGTTCATTTAAACCTTTGTAGTTAGAAAAATAGCTTATGTTAAAGTCTAAACATGCTCATTGAGCTAAGAACAGTGTCAAAGTATCATACGAGTGTATGAGTTGTAGAAGAAATGACAGAAGAGTTAGGTGTCAGCCTAGGGTGGTACCTTGGGTGATGATGGATCAAACTGTTCCTGGTGGGAGGAAAGGAGGCCACTGAGCAGGTCCCTCCTAGGTGGCCCCTTGCTGGTCTGACCACAGAGCTCAGCACACAGGCCCCTGGAGAAGGGAGGGACATGCTGAGCTGGCTTGGGAAGTCTGGGAGAAACCTGATAAACCAGGGCAGGGGAGAGGCCGAGGGGCCTGAGAGGGCACTGGGGGAGCAATACTGTGACGTGACGGGTCTGCCCCGGCAGCCCGCAGGAAGCCCATCTCAGAGATCCAGGAGCAGATGGCCAAAAAAGACAGACATTACAGTGGTAGCGGGGTGGCGAAGGGGAGTAAGACAAGGATGAAAACAATTGGTTCTGGTTCAGCCTCTACCAGGCTCGCTTTCTCAGAAGCCTGTGGATAGGCCTGTGTCCTAAAGGGGGTAAGACGGGATGGGGGCTTCTGCAGGCTGGGGCAGAGCTTTGCTCCTGGCAGCTGCTGGGACACCTGCCGCCAGCCAGGCCAGGTACTGCCTCTGCCCCACTGAGCATGTCCAAAGGGCACAAGAGACACAGCTTGGAACCGCAAACCTCTCAGCTGGGGACATCCATAAGGAACACAAAGGCTGTGTCGACTCCCCCATCTGCTGCTCGTGTATACACACTCAGACACACGCTCACTCAAATGTACACTCCTGACAAGTGAAATGCCGACCCCAAAGTGAAGGGGCTGTTCCCCATTCAGACACTGTGTTTGGAGGTGCTCACTTCTGCTTCCCCTGTCCCATGGGGTGACCTGTCCTGCCAACCACACGCACCCCCTAAAAAAAAAAAAAAACACAATTCTTTTCATAAGCTATTTCTCAAAGAACAAAACAAAACACAAAGACAAGAAGAAAAAACAAAGAAAAGAAAATACCCCACCAACAATAGGGGAAGAAATGATCAAAGAGTTTGCATGAAAAGCAAGCACTCGGGAGGAAAAGATTAGCAGCAAAGTAGTTTGAATGGTGGCCTGCTCAGCACGCTCGTCCTCTCCCCAGTGGCTACCGGCTGTTGAAGATGACCTCCAGCCAGCATGGGCAGCTGCTGATGAACTGGCGGGTGTAGCATTGGCCCCAGCCCTTCACAAAGCTGATCTGCACGGTGAAGCCCGTCCACGGCTGCTGCATGAACTCGTGGTCATTGGGCCGCTGCAGGCTATACGCTTTCTCATAGTCGAAAGCCTTGATGGAGAAACCGGGGAACACCTTGTGGACCAACAGCGTCCTGGAGTCCGGGTTGTCCAGTGTGGCGGACTTGATGAAGATGGGGTAACTGCTGCGGTTGTACACCCACACGCCATCCACCTCCCTCGTCAGCTGGATGCCACAGCCGATTTTGCTCCGCACTTTCTGCACCAGCTGACTCTTGTTGTCCGAATTGAGCTGTCCGAGGCAAAAGCCATTCCCCTGAGGTAGATCATAGAAGATATCCAGGGAGGGCTCCTGGACACAGTAGAGCCTCCCTACTCTCGTCTTCTCCTCCCAGTATGCCACCACGCACCAGTGTGACCGATCCCCAGGCTCCAGAAGAAGTTGGGAATCTAGAAAATAAAATAACAGGCAAGGTTAATCATGATGCAGACTAATGGATTCCTTTCTCCCACTATAACTGAGGTACATACACCCCTATAACCAGAGTGTCCTCAGTGGACCAAGACTAACTGCAGGCTCTAAAACCCTCCTAACGAGGGTCACAGAGATCTGGATTCAACAAGAGAAGACTTCTGCCTTTCTCGCAGTACGGGGCTTCCAGAGGTGCTTCCTTCTACCCCATTGTCAGGAATTCCAGGCATCAGCAGCCGCGCCCCTGGGCCAAAGAAAAGTTCCATCCTTGCAGAGCACAGAGATGCCAAGAGTACCTTAAGACAGCCTAGAATAATAGATGTCCCACTGAGATGGAACCCTTAAGTCCAGCTCCTCCAGATCCTTTTCATTCCAGAAAACAAGCTGAGATCTATCCACAAAGCTGGGGTACTGGGGGTGACCCGACCACTGCAGCCAGCCCACTCAGACTCTTCCACTTACTCTACATCATCTGTGCTTTTTACCAAAGCTCTCCAATCACCTCCTTGAGCATAAGGGACCCTTACCTAGTAAAAATGAGGGTGATTTAAGCCAAAACCGTCTAACAGAGAAACAACTCTCAATGTATCAGCAACATGTTGGCAGGCAAAGGGTGAATTCATGTCAAAATGCCAAATCACAACACACAGGTGGGCACTAACCCAGACGACCTTAACAAAGCACCCTCCAGCCCAGCCAGAGAGGACGTGTGATGTGTCTAAGACAAGTAGAGATGATGACCCTTCAAGTGCCCTTTTCTCCTCTTCTCTCAAACTGACCCCGGTGCCTGTCCCTGCAAGCCCTGGCCTGGCTTTCTTCCTCAGCTCTGTACAGCCGCTTGGGGAATTCTGAGTAGGTGACTTTTTCTAAGCAGGCACCCTGAGGACTTTGAAGAGGGGGATCATGTGGAGGGGGGGGAACACACACACACACACACACACACACACACACACACACACCCCACATACATCTCACTGCCTCCTTAAGCTGGAGTCGGGGAGTGGGTAGACCTCAGACTGGGGACCATAAATCTCTCCAGCCCAGCCAGGCTGCAGGAACGCTGTGGTTTGTGGTGGCAGGGTGGAGACCGGAAGTCTTGTATTTGTTAACAAAGATGGGGAAAGGCAGGGGGGAATCGAGAGGGGAAAAAAGCAAACCCAGAGTGGCAGGACTCACGCTGTTCTCTCACTCCAGTGAGTTGGGGGGGGGGGGCTCCTATGGTGGAGGCGCGGAGACATGTTTTGCTGCGGCCATTTGGTTTCTGAGCCAACAGAGCTCAGAGACTGCCAGTGAGGGCCGTGCCCTGCAGGACCTGGTCCTGCCACCCAGCAGGCTGGGTAATCCAGTTGCAGCTCAGCGTAAGAACTCTTTCCAGTTCTTACAGGTATATTAGGACCTGGGAACTGTCGGTTTTATTACTCCTCCTCCCTTTAAAGCAGTACCAGTTCTGGATGTAAATGTAAGTCGACAAATGTGCACAGTGACCCACTGAGGCACCCCGTGTGGCTGTGCCCTGAGACACCCTCAATGACCTTCCCAATGCCTGCAGGGACAGCTACACAGAAAGGGGACACCAAGGGCTCCTTAGTCTCCTTTGATCCTCACACAACACCGAAAATCAACACCACAAATCTGGTGTGTCACAGTCCCCCAGCCCCTGCTGTATAAATTACAAGTATGCATGAGACTAGGCTGTGTGTCCACCATACGCGGGCATAAGTATGCACACACACACACACACAGAGAAACACACGGAAAAACAAGAGGGGCAAGGGCTCAGAGCAGAAGGTGACTCATCAGGCATTAACTTGTTTCTGCAAAGTATCCATCAACTGCTAATAAACTTGTGAGTGCTAGCAATCTTTGAACTCCCCTGCCTCGGGAGCCCAGTTCTGGAGGCCACACCAGAGAGCCATCCCATCCCTGGGAGTAAGCACTTCTCAAGTGTGTGAGTTGTAGCTTCTCCTTGGAAGGAGAGGGTCTAAGCGACCCTTTTAGAAATGCTAGAATCTCTGGCTTGTTCTGACTCAGGACAACAAATGTGGCCAAGAAAGGAAGACATGGGGAGTGGCTGGCAGGCCCGAAAGGTGGCTGAGGGAGACCCTCCATGGGGTAGACTCCCATCGCTTTGTTTCATGGATGAGGCCCCACTGAAACCTGGCACTGGCTTGCAGGAAGGAGGAGTGGGAGAATGGGGCGCTGGTGGGGCACAGACCCAGAATCAAGCCGCCCTCCTGCTACGCCTGCTGGATCCTCAGCAAGGGGTGGGAGCCTCACCCACAAGGCAGGCTTCTCTAGGGGCAGAGGCCGCTGGGTGAGGCCAGGCCCCAAGTCTGTGGGGGAGGGGGGAGCACACGGAGGTTTCTCTTTCATCTGCACAGCCAGTCTACCCCGCAATTTGCTGCCAGACAGCCTCTGGAAAAAGCCTTTTTCTGTTGAGGTTAATGGCCCAGCCCAGATAAACAGCAGCACGTGGGTGTCCCTACATGGGAACAAAGTGGGTGCAGCGCCCTAACCCACCACAGGAAGACCCCCGCTTTCACTTGCAAGCCTCTCTACCCCACAGCTGCCCCCAGGGCGCTCCACCCCCACCCACCCCCACCCTTTGGTCTCGCCCAGGGCTTTTCTGAGCAGAAAGCGTGATCCAGTAAATCGCTCAGCAACAGCGAAGAAGGCCTGGAAGGCCGCACATAGCCTGGCACTCACATCGCACCTTCAGAGCCCCACCCACACCCATTTGTCCTGAATTCCCCCCATCTGGGCTCATTTCTGGAAAACACCCAGCATTGTCTTCACAGAAGCTGTTCCCTGAATTGGACCCACAACCCGCAAGAGTCTGCCCACAAAGGCTGGGGCAGACCCTTGGCTCTTGGGGCTTCCCGGGACCTGTGGCCAGGGCCTAAGAAGTGTCGGGTCATCGAAAAGTTGGAGTCTGGAGTCTAGCTCTGGCTTCTCATTGCTGCTGCTGTGGCTAAACCTCCCAAGGCAAAACTCACAGTCCCTTGCTACTTTTCCCCAGCTTTACAACATTTTCTGGTATTTTGAACAACTTCTTCCCCTCCCCAGAAAACTGTACAGGGGCTTGTTTTGAAACTGTATGTGTTCCTTTGTAAGCATCCAAAAAGAAAAGCTGTGTTGTAAAAAGCTCACTAATCAGATGCCTGCTCACAATTTTTTCCTTTTATTACAGTTGAGGGAATTTTTGGAGCAACACCAGAAAAATGCTGAATCTGCCTAAAATTCCGTTAAGGTGTTTCCCCCTCCCCTTCCTCATTTTCTTTAAAGCATAAAATCTTCCCTTTAAGGGGAAGGGGAGGAGGGAGCTGAGGAGGGGAGGAGTTCGCTCCAAGTGTTGGGGAAGACTCCAGGCAAGCGGCTCTTTGCTGTGGGTGGGCAAGGAGGTAGTTAATTACCCTGATCATGAATGAACACTGGAGACTTCTTGATCCACCAGCTCTGGACTGTCTCTCAGGCCCCAAGTCTCAGCCACACCACAGGGTGACCAGACCCCAAAGGTACATGTTAGCTAAGCAAGGCATTTTGCCCCTGGAAGGTGAGAAGGATAGGGAAGAAAAACAAAGGGATAAAGAAAGGCCAGCAAGTTTAAGGTCCTGAGTTTGAACCCTGGCCCCACAAAAAAGAAAAAAGGCCAGTTTCAGGGCATCCAGGGTACCATTTCTGGTCTCTGTCTTGGGAGGTAGTAGTGGACCATAAAGCCAGAGAGAGCTATCTGGGCACACCTGTGGGACTCTGAGAACAGGGGTGTACATGACAGTGCAAGTCCATACCCACAGAGGAGATTTAACAGAGAAGGAAGAGGTCCCCAAAATTAAAGTCTCAAGGACAAGGACAAGCCAGAAAGAGCCACAGCGGCTGGTGCCCAGTAAGGCTACACTGCCAACAATTAAGTCAGGTGTGGTGGCACACTCAGGAGGCTAAGACAGCTGAGGCAGGAGTTGCTAGTTTATTTTTTTATTTTTTTAAAGAATTAAAAAAAAATTTTTTTTTCCTTGTTTCAGAACCTTTGTTTATTCGCTCAGTTTTTTTGTTTTTTTTTTTAATGGCTAGCTTAGGGCAGGGCAGGGCTGGCGCAGCATGTGGTGTCAGGGATCGAACCGTGGTCCCTGAAGCCACCCAAGCTTTCCCAAGCAGGGGCTTTACACCACCGAGCCATCCCGCCGGGCCCCAGGAGTTGCCAGTTTAAAGGAAGCCTGTTCTATGTAATTCAAGACCAGCCTGAGCTACATAGAAGACCCTGCCTCAAAACCCAAAATAAAACCATACCCATCTACACCTATCTACCAGGGCCTGGGGGCGGGGCAAGCACTGGAGTGACAGATGGTGTGGGAGGGGGTCTGTCTCCCCAGGACACCGGATCACAACGCTGCCAGGATCCAGCGGTATGCAGAGTCCGCCAGCCTCTCTAACAGTTTAGCGGGGCAAAAGCTCAGCATGGACAACCCAGGCCACAGAGAGCCTGTGCAGAAATACCACCTCTAGTGGACTTCTGCATGCGGATCAAGAGCAAATGAAGGAGAGAGAAGTGGACACAGAAACTCCCACCTTGCCGGGCGTGGTGGCGCAATCTCAGCACTCGGGAGGCTGAGGCAGGAGGATCGGTGTGAGTTCGCGACCAGCCTGAGCTACAAAAGTGAGCTCAAGGCCAGCCTGAACTGAATACTGAGACCCTGTCTCAAAAAGACCAACAAGACAAAACAAAACAAAACAAAAAAATCCTCACACCTAGCAGTCCCTAGCGGCAAACATCACCGCAGTGGATCTAGGTTCTCTCTCTTCTCAAGACCTAGGAGCCACCAGCTGAAGCCCTGTCCTGTCCTTTTCTCCCTGTTCTTCCCTATGCATCAGATACCTCGAAGGTGAACAGCACTGGAGCCCCAGTGCCCTGTTCCTGACCAAACTCCTTCAGAGATGATAAACAGCTGAGGGAACTATGGAGGACCTGGCACCCAAACATCCAATCTAGTTTCACCCTGCATCAAACAAGGATGCTTCTCTCTCCTTTCGGAAGTCAAAGGACTAAAAAGCAAAGCAAACACTCAAACTGGCAGAGGTGTAGGGGCCATGCTTGCACCCTCACCCAGATCATCCATGGAGATTGTGCCCAGGAGCCCCACAGACTCGTAGGGCAGCCTGGGATAACTCTGAGGTTCAGAGCAATTCATCCAGAGAGTCTCAAACAATCTTCAAAAGCCTCTGGTGGACTCTGTAACCGACAAAGTGTTCCACACCAACAGGATGAGGTCTGGCTGGTGGTAGGAGGCTGCACAGAGAGCGCCAGGGCTTTTCTCACCCTCCACTGCCACAACTCCAATGAGGGTGTAGAAGCAGATGGGCACGACACGCCATGGGGTCGCCTTGAAAGGCCAGGGTGCTCTCTTGGGTCCCTGGGCCCATCCACAGCTAAATCTACTCACCGGGGAGTGCCAGCCACACACAACTCAAAGTTGAGCTGACCGCTATGGAATCTGCACTCTGGTTCAAGCCTGCTGCCCTGTCGTGTAACCTTGGTAGTTGACTTAAGTTTCTCTTAAAACAGGGTCTTTGCAGAGTGGACCTCATTCGATTACTGTAACAATTTGATACAGAAGTGACAGGGACTAGTCCATCTCACAGTGAGTGCTCTAAACGCACTGGTCTCCTCTCTTAGGAGCCTGTCTTCTCTGCCTCTTGGGAACAGGCCTGGCCACACTCATGCCCAGCGGGGAGAACAGTTCTGGGCCAATGTCAACTACATGTAGGTCCTGTTTGGAGTGACTGCTAACACCCCTACTCACACACTGCCACCAAGTTGCATAGTATTCCCATCCCTTTGTGCAGGGGATGAAACAAGGTTTTGCTGCGTATTTCAGAATGCCTTTGAACTCACTGTGTAGCCCAGGCTGGCCTACAACTTGCTACAACCGTACTGCCTCAGCCCCCATAGACGTGCCACCACAACCGGCTCCCATGCCATCTGAAAGGAATGAAACTGAGGCCCAAGCCTCCTGACAAGAAGCAAAGCTGGGATTCAAGCTCAGGCTGTTCTTCAGGGTAAGCCATAGGTAGGCAGCTATCTCCCGCCACTAGAACCACCAGTTTCCTGTCCAACTATGCCAGCATGGTTGGTGTCCAGCTCCTCTGCACCATACTGCAAGTGAGGAATGAAATGATTTCTTTGGCAGCAAGCTGCTCTGTGACCTTGGCCAGGTAGCTTGCCTTCTCAGGCTCTCAGCGTGACCTATTCATAAATAATACAAAGGGGATTGGGGCAAAATGGCCCCATGGGTTCCTTCCAGCCCTGATGATTTTTGACGGCATTGTATGAATCACAATGCAAGGTTCCATCTATTTTTTTTTTGTATTTTTGAGACAGGGTCTCACTATGCAGTTGAGGCTGGCCTTGAGCTCACTTTTGTAGCCCAGGCTGGTCTCGAACTCGCACCAATCCTCCTGCCTCAGCCGGTTCCATCTATTTTTACCACCTTCTAGAGAGTACGAAAATCACTTCCAAGGGCAAGGCACAATTTTGCATTTTAATTTGCAACAATAAAACAAAACAAGAGAAAGGTTTAAGTAAGTTTTTGTGGCATGTCCATCTCTAAATCAACTTTTTAGGTTTTTTTCCTCTCTCCCCTTAATTTCAAAAAGTTGCAAATGAATTCTGTCTTGTAACTCATCACCCCCAGGAACAAGTGAGCCCCCTAGACAAAATTGCTTATCATCGTATTTCTCAAATCGGCCCAGGATTTGTGCCCACAGCCTCTCTCTGCCATCACCACCCTCCTGCGAGTTCTTTGACCTTACACATTCAGTAGTTCCTGGTGGGCTAAGACGCACCGGAAACAGTGCAGCGCCTACGGACAAGCCCTGGTGCATCCGTTACCAGAGCTCACATGCACTCCCATGCTCCCCACAATGAGCCCTCCCCAGACCCCACATTTTCCAATCTGAAGCCCCTAGTCCAGGGGTCCCTCCTTAAGAGTCTCACTTTGCCATCAGAGAATATAATTAAGGGTAACACAGGGCAGAGGAGGGAAGCCACACAAATCAAAAAAGCTCCTGTCTGTCTCGCCAGTCAGGCTGACGCGGCTTCCTGTGGCCCTGTGTTCAGCCATGCAAATTATAGCATGTACCCAGCTGCCTGCAGCCACTGCCGTCTGAGGCCAGCTCTGCCCAGCTCCAAGAGGCCTCAGAGGAAGGGTGGGGACTCCCAATCCAGCCAACTCCATTCATAATATTTACAGTAAATGGGCCTCGCTGGCTGTTGTTTAGCGCACATCCAGGCTAATGACTTCTCAAGTTGACTTCAAGGCTCTTTCTCCCACTGATGTACCACCAACCTCCTATCATGACTCCCAAAATAACTCCACAGCTCTCTCCAGGAAGGGGGATCTCACGCTCGTTTGTACACATACACAGCCCTCAGGCCTGTGTGGCACTGAGCTCTCCTGCCCTTCCTCTGGGTATGACCCCGTCACTCCCAGGCAGACACACGGGTGGGCTAACTATGCAGTGGATAAGCCCACTTGTATCCCAAGGGGACATTTGAGTCCAATCTCTCACCTCACTCATCTACCTGCCACCTGAACACAGTCCAGAGACCCCACAGATTCTCTATCTGGATTCCTAGCCAGGGAACCAACAGGTACATGCAAATGAATTCAAAGAATCCAACAAAAGCACTTTCTCAGAAATCACCAAAAAGTCCTTCTCTTCCTTCCACTGACCATGTAGAAGTACATTAGCTACATGTTACAAGCTCAGTAAAAATCTTAAATACATGCAGATGCACAAACCAACTTTTCAAAAAAGGCCAGAACCCCAGAGGACAAGATCTTTTTTTTTTTTTTTGCCTGCTTTTGCAGGTCCTGAGGCAGTCAGTGAATGTGCGCAAGAAACTAAGCTGTTTTTACCCTGGAGTTCATTTTAATAAAACCCAGGCCTACATGGAGCCCAGACCCTGAACATCACAGGACCCCAAAGCAGGTCCTGCCCTGTGCCCTCCCCATCCCCCACGCAGCTCCAGCTCAACTCCAGTTTTTCTAGAGGATAGGAAAACCATCGGAAGACATGGAAAAATACAGTGAGAAACAAAAGTTCTTTTCATCCCTCCCCTCCCCCGGCACCCCTTGTTCCATAACAATTATGAAAACTGTTGGATGGGATGGCATTTTGAATATTTACTGCATTCCAGCCAATAAATTCCAGCGCAGGATCTAATGGAAAAGCCTCCCTCTCCGGCAGGCTCCCTCCCCAGCTCCTTCCCCAGCTCGCTCCCAGCCCTCCTCCCTCCCTTCTTTACAGCCCCACACCAGGGCCTGGCCAGGCCAGGGCCACACTGTACTCACAGGGAAAACAGCACGACAGGCTGGAGACAGTGTGCAGACTGCAAAAGTTAATCATTACTTCTGTCTGCCTCCGTAATCTAATCTCCCTGGTTTGGACACTCACAGCTCGGCCATCCCCACCCTTTCACCCCCAAAGCACCCAGACCTCCTAGACCAGAGTCCCCTCCCAGCTACGCCTTCCCACCCCTCCTCTTCACTTGGGAGGCCAAGAGAACAGATAGGAATGAAAGGCGCCCACCACCCCACCCCCGCAGGGGCGGCTGTCACATCGCCCTGGAGTCCAATGTGCTGCCAGCCCTGCTGTGCTATGTGGCCCGCCATTCAAAGTACTCAGGGCCTCACAGGATGTGGGCTCCACTCTGGCTGGTGCTTCTGCGGCCCCCAGCCCTGCTGTCTCCAGACTGCACGCTTACAAATTGATAAAATGAGTTGGGCATGGTGGTGATGCCTCTATGCCCAGAACTCTGGGAGGCTGTGTAAAGGCCGAGTTCAATCCCCAATACAAAAACAAAAGGATAGCACAGTCGATTTTATGTTTATTTTGCCAGAGCAACGAAAGGAAAAGGGCTAGGGCTGTAGATCAGTAGCAGAGTGTTTGTCTAGCACATGTTAGTAGTCTCTGGGTTTGATCCCCAACAGCCCCCCCACACACACACACATGACAGAGACAGAGACAGAGACAAAAAAAAGAATAAACAGAAAGGGGCAGTAAGACAGTTTAGCAGACTAAGCACTTGCTTAGGCAAATGCAGGGACAACCTCTGGTACAGCATACTGCGCTGGCCCCTAGGGCACGCTGAGCCAAACTGAGTCTGGGCATGGTGGCTCATGCCTATAATCCCAGTGCTGGGAAGCCAGTACAGGAGGATCACTATGAGTCCTAGCTGCGTAGTGAGACCCTGTACCAAATATATAAAACTAAGAGAGAGAGAGAGAGATGATAGACAGACAGACAGACAGACAGACAGGAGAAAAAGTCCCATCAGGATGTAGATCAGTAGCACAGCACCTGGTGCCTAGTAAGTGTGAAGTCCTCAGTTCAATTCCCTATATGAATTTGAAGGAAAAAAAAAAAAAAAAAGAAGACCCTCCACCCATCCATTTTTCCCAATCCTGTTCTACATTGCCACATAAACCTGCTCCAGGATTTCTCAATCCGTGTTGAGGATTCCTTGGAGAGGGGGACAGTCTCAGCAAGGCCATTCCCCAAAAGTATGCAAGTAATGGTGTCTATGTGTTTCGGGGGTAGAGCCCTCAGCTTCCACTCATACTTAGAAGAGTTTCTAAGCTGAAAAACAGGAAAAAGCACAATCTTTTTTATTTTAGGATGGAAGAAGCCAGTAGCTACTGGTCCCCAACCCCACTCACCTCCATCCCCGCTCCCACACACCTCAAACCCAAGAAGCAAAGGACATAGATCCTAGAATGTCAGAAGAGCAGAGCAGGAGCTGGGGAGAAAGCTCAGTAGAATAAATGCCTGCCTGGAGAGTGCAGGGTTGTGAGTTCAATCCCCAGTAATGCAAAAAAGAGAGCAGAGCATCTGGCCACCAAGCCCAACTCCTTATTTTGAAGATAAGAAAAATGAGGCCCTTAACACAAAAATGGCATACATGAATCCATACAGCCAACTAGGGGCTGAGTTCCCGCCTCCCCCCAGAGCTGACCAAGCCACTCTCTCTCAGACCTGGGAGCCTCCTCAAAGGCCTGCAAAACATCCAACAGGAAGGGAAAGGTAAGGGTGGCTTTTCAATCTTTCAGGAAGCACCCCCAGAGGGTTTCTGTTGTTTCTCCCACTGAATGGGAGAATGGGCCAGTCTACAAGTACGCAGGCAGGCAGCAGCGCCCCGCCAGGAGCAGTGATGAGTGAGAACCCAATTTTTTGCTTTTCCTTCTTGGTTACTGATTAATGAGGGGGAGGGGAAGTGCTAGCTAACAGGCCACCGCTGCCTGCTACAGGGCCAACTGCAGGGCCAACAGGGTCACAAAGCACTTTGCAAACTGAGCAGCTCAGATGACCCTCACTGAGCCTACAGGGAAAGACACTTCAACTTCAACAGAACAGGCAGAACAATTTGGGGACAACCAAACTTCTCCGATAGAACCACCCAGGAAATGTAGAGAGGCCTGCCTGTCACCTGAACAGTCATATCTTGGCCACACATTGTTTTTGTCCCTGCTAAGCACCAATTCCAAATCAAAAAGTAAAAAACCAGTACAGAAATGAACACACACGTACCACCAACAGTCACTGGCCTGACTAAGTCACCCTGGAGCTGAAAGAGAGAATCTCAACTCTGCAACATAAAATTGGAATCAGGAATAGTCCTGCCCTTTCTGCCTTGGTTCAAGTCCCAAAGCAAATCAGCTGAGGGCTTCTTCTGGGTGTAGCTCAGCAAATGAGCACCAGGAGTAATTCAATTAGTGGACTCAGTGGAGCTTGGAGGCCTCTCTGTTTGTCCCAGGAGAACCAGCAGGCCAAGACTAGCAAACAACAACAACAACAAAAAGCGACACCTTGGCTAAATACATCTTAGATCACTCTGTACAACAGATTCCAGGACCTCACCCGTAGGGTCTGGCCTCAGACCTTCAAAGGTGAAATCAAAAAGCGAGCACTTCAGCCCAAGCTGGTCCTCCTGCAAGCCAAGCTCAGTGGGGCTGACAAAGGGAGAGGTGAAAACTTGGGCTTGGAAAACACTGCACCTCCTCTCTAGATGTGGAAAGACACTGGATGCAGTCAGGCCAGACCTCCTTACCCCGACACCCACTGTGGTCCCAGTAAGAGCCCAGAGCTCCCTGGCCAACCCCTCATCAGCTCTGCAACCCCAGGTACCACCAGGGTCTAGAAGGCAGATTATGGATTATGATCCTGCCTCTTTCAGTTACTGCAGCTCTTTTGCAATCAAGAAGAAGGGGGCTGGACCCAGAATAGAGGGGTTGGGAGACAGACCCCCTGTTTATCCACAAGTTCTGCTGTGTCTCAGCTCACAACAGCAGGCCACACTACCAAAGGAGAGCAGGAGCTGGTGTGGAAAGAGCCTTGAAGAGCCGTGCCTGCTCCACTGGCCTAGCCCCCAGCCCAGCCAACCCCTACATCTCTGCCAGGTGGTACACCACCTCTCCAACCCCACAGCTTGGCTCCTGAAGAACCCGGACCCTTCAGTTGCCCCTGCCTGCTTTGAAAACTCAGGACTCAAACAAGCAAGTCTCTCTCTTGATCTCAATTCTATCAGAGCTAGGAACCTCTCCATGTTACAGGGACCGGGCACACAATTGCTGCTCAAAAAATAAACATTCGTAGCCAGGCATGGTGGCACACACCTATAATCCCAGCACTTGGAAGGCTGAGGCAGGAGGATTGGTGTGAGTTTGAGACCAGCCTGGGCTACAAAAGTGAGCTCATGCCCAACTGCACAGCAAGACCCTGTCTCAAAAAGACAAAAAAGAAAAAGAAAGAAAGAAAGAAAGAAAGAAAGAAAGAAAGAAAGAAAGAAAGAAAGAAAGAAAGAAAGAAAGGAAGGATTGATTTCACACTCAGGCTTTGTTCAAAGCATCCAGCCTACCAACCCCACTAGGGAAAGGAGCAAGGTCAGTCAATCAGGAGGCAAAGGCCCTTTCCAGGACCTGGTGGAGGTATGAAGAGAGAAAGCCCTGTCCTGAGCTAAGCTACAGCCCAGCCAGCAGCGGCAGATGCCACTGAGAAACACTTCCAAGGCAGGCGCCTGCCGACAACCTCTGGGCACACCACCTGCCTGGAGTACTCTGCCTTGGCATCCTGCTCTGTTTGGACAAGTTAGCCCCACCAAGTGCTCAACAATTCTTTTACACACCCCAAGGCTCTTGTTGTGTTATAAAAACAAAACAAAACATGTGAAGGAAAAAAGTTGGGAGGGTTGTGGGGAGCACACAGAAGCCAGCCACTCACAGTTTCTTCTTTCTGGTTTCCATCCTAACAAGGAAGGAGCCGGGACAAGTTGGTGCACTACCTTTGGCCTGGGCCACTACAACAATGGTGTGGCCTAAGAGCGGAATGAAGAGACCCAGAAATGAATGCAACCAACACCACTTTCTCCAGCCCTCTGTAGTAGACTGGACCAACCCGGTCTCTGTGGAAGGCTTCTGGATAAACAGGTGGGCAAATGAGCAAGCAGGCTATGAACCCCTTTTCCTGTCTACTCCTCACCAATCTCAGGAAAATAGAGAACAAGGGAAGCCAGGGAGAGTGGTGGCCCATGTCTTAAACCCAGCTACTCTGGAGGCTGAGGCAGAAGGATCACAAGAAGTTTGACTCTCATCTGGGCAATTTAGTGAGACCATGTCTCAAGAGAGAAGAAGGAAGAGGAGGAGGAAGAAAGAGGAGAAAAATGCTGGAGAGGTAGCTCAACATGAAGGCCCTAGAGTTCCATCCTCAATACTGCAATCAATCAATAAAGTACTGGAGGTCTGACTCAGTGATAGTGTCCCCTGGGTTCAATCACTAGTACCAGAGACAGAGAGAGAAGCAAAACTTTTGAGAGCTGTGGGGTGGAGAACACAGTGGCTTGAAAACAAAGGCAACCCTGAGGTCCAAGCTGCCCAGAGCCACACAGAACTGGCAGGGGGGAAAAAAAGCAGTTCCAAGGTGAAGAGGCTAAGGGCCTGGGTGAATTCCTACCTATCCCTACCAACAACAACAACAACAAAAAAAAAAAAATTTATGCAAGTTAAAACTGAGCTGGGGCTGGGGAGATAGCTCAGTGGCACAACTACCTGCCTGGCAAGTGCAAGGTCTTGAGTTTGAACCCTGGTCCTACAAAAAACAAAACAAAACACACTGAGCTAATGACACTGGGTGGGGCTCAATGTTGAGGTCTGCACAGCCAAACCAAAATTAGCTTCCAGCCAAGTTGCTTGGCCTTGCCATTTGGGGAAGGAAGCTGAAAAAGTCATGAAAGATTCTTTAGTAAACTGGGAAATAAGGCTGCAGTTAACATTTCAACTGAAGGTGACCCTGCTGGTAAAGTATTTTTTTAAATAATAAAAATAACAAAGTTCTCAAACAGCCTCTTTCTTAAAGAAAATGGCTTAAAAATTCTAGTGGGAGTTGGGGGGGGGGGGTCCACCAGGGCCAGCGTCTCCTAGCCACTACCTTTCATGAACAACTTTTTTCTGGAGTTCTTCTCAAAAAGGGAATGATGCAATTTCCTGTCTTGTCCCAATATTTCCTGTTAACTGACAAGGTGAAAGTTATCACTGTTTTAAATAACTGTTCTGAACTCCATCAAAAGTTCCTTTTCCCAGACAGTGCCCACCCCTATTACAGACTGCCCTCACCTTACAATGTAAAGGTACTATAGTTTTCTGCCCTTTAACAGAGAGCTTCATGAAAAGCTTGGTTCTCTCCACAGCAGTGGCAGTTTCCACAGACCAAGGGCTGGGATCACTCTGGTGACCCCAGGGAGAGAGATTGAGGGGCTGCACGACGGCAATGTCCCTTACCTGAGCAAATGGGTGAGCAGAGTAGCTGAAATCAAGCGAATGTGGCTTTCTTGGTATGTTAGCCACTAAACTGAGGACTGTGCCTCAGCAGTTAATAATATCTTCCCGCTGAAAATAGCCTGGAGAGGAAGCCTCCGTGTGACAGTAGGCAGGCAGCCAGATGCTGGGCCAGCCATTCAATCCCCAGCAAGAAAGATGCGAGGGCCAGTGGTGACCTCCCGGTGGCCGCACTTACAGTATCCTCACAAGGCTCCTGCAAAGGGAGGGCACCCAGGCAGCCACCCACCCTCCTGCCCCAAAATGCACCAGGGCTATAGTATGGATGGGGGCTCCAGTGGCCCGTGAAGGTCCAGGCAGCTGGCTTTGAAGCTAGTCCTTTACCACTGTGGCTCAGTGTCCCTGGGTGGGGCAAACCCTGAGGACAGTCTGGGGCATGATGGGAACACGTGAACTCACTCTCCTCCGCAAAAAGGTCAGGCTTGGGAAAGGAACCTCCCTTGCTGCTTATTTCTGCAAGTGACACGGAAAGAAAGTTGAAAACTCAACACTCAGATGCACCTATGTGTTCCGATAAAATACTTCTCCAACATAGGATCCTCTTGGACAGCACTGCAGACTGTCAGTGCCCAGCCAGCCGCCCAGCGTGCCCCAGCAGACCTCAAGGGCTTATGGAAACAGATGCATCCCACCAGTAGGTCTAGCACGTAGCAGAAACCTTTCCCCTCCACTGTCACTGTCCAGTTAACAAACATGTATGAGTATACTATTTAAAGGCTACCCTGGTCATTTTTTAGCTTATGAGGTGCCATCAGTGACACTGAATACATTCATGGAACAATGCCACCACCACCAATATCTAGTTCCAGAACACTCTCATCACTCCAAAAGGAAGCCTGGTCCCATGGGTCATTTTTGCAATGTCACACCAGGAAAGCAAAACAGAGTAGGTACAGTTAACCATCTTTTTTCCCTTCAAATGTTTCTTCAATCAAGCAAAAATCTCATTTGAGAAGAAGCTCATTCCCAAAGGATTCAAACATGAAAACAAGTCCAGGAACTAACACCCTATCTATGCCTGTTTAAAAGTTCTGCTGGGTTATGACACCTATTTCAAAGGAGGTGCTGCAAGTTCAAGGCCCTAGACTGCAGTGAACCAAGAGCAGCCTGACCATCCTCATACTGTGAGGAGCCCCATCACAGAATAAGTAACAGCAGTAATAAAGAAACAAAGGAAGCCCAACTTGATCATGAATCCTCTGGCATTTCCTCTCTTTTCACTGCCCCTGGCTCTGAGCTTGCCAGAGGCCCCATAGGTTTAGAAGGCTCTGCTGAGAAAAGGTCCAAGTGGAGTTGAGGGGAGTCAGTGTACTAGACTTTAGCCAAGAGCTACACCACTGGGGCCAGGCCTTCCCCTGGCTCCCTCCCCCCTCTCTGGTCAGCCCAGTTCTGCCTGGGCCAGGATGCATAAGGCAGCAGCCCATCTAGTCTAGCAGGGGCAGCAGCTCAGATTTGCTCCAGAGACTTTAAATACTGTCACCCTGAGTTTAACTCCCACACGACTGCCTCATTCCTTCCAGGACAAAAGGGAATCCTTCTCCAGGGGTGGGTACATGACCTCAGGCTCTAGAGATCTGTATGCAGCCTGAGCTGCTGTGCAGGACTGATGGTGTGAACCACATGAGGTTGTTATACGCTAGCTTCTTTTCTCACGGTGGGCCATGTGATGCAGGATATGAGGTAAAAATTCTGTCCCAGCCCACTGGATCATCCCAAAGCCCATGTTCCTTGTCCCTTGCATGAAAGGCCAGCTTGGCTGCAACCTCAGTCTGCCCTATGCTCTCCCCCACTCCCATCCCACAGCACCTCAGTAAAACCAGAAGCTACTTGTTCCCAGGCAGGGGAGGAGATACTGGAAGCACAGCGACAGACACCCAGCCCCAGATTCCTAGTTGTCATCACAATTCCAACCTGGACCACATACAACTGTTCAAACGCCACTGTACTAACTTTTCTTAAAACAAATGGAGCAGTCTTTCCTAAGCTACTTGTTTAGAGCTTGAGCCCAAGTCAGCCATGGACTAAAAGCAGAGTGGCATTTTCAGATTACACAGGTATTTTTGAAGACTCTTCTCTGGGGGTAAGATGTCAGCAAGGAGGAAAGAGCAGGAGAGACAGACAGATGCCAACGCTGACCCAAGGGCATTCCTACTCCCAGACTTAGGAACCGAGAGCCAACTGTGGATTCTAAGACCTTAGCAAAGGAGAGAGGATGTTGTTCTCTCCCAGTAAGTGTGGCTGCAAGGACAGATGAAGTTCCCCTATCTCCCCACAACCCTCAGACTGGATTTGTCTCCAGTGCTCTCCTGAAATCTATGGGGACAGGGACTGGGGAGATAGCTACATGGCACAAGTGCCTGCCTGGCAAGTGCAAGGTCATGAGTTTGAACCGCAGTCCCGCAAACCTATGGGGACATCTTTTTCTTGTCCTCCCAATCGTGCTCTGACTGGGGAGGTCCACAAGGCTGAGGTCTAGACAGTGCCACCCAGACATTTGTATCTCAGGAAGGCAACTGGAAGATGAGTCCGCCTCTGAGAACCGTTGAACAGAATACAGGAGAAGCTTGTCCCCACACACACCAGGACAGAAGACAGGCAAGGAGCAAGCCCCCCAGAAACTCCAGATGGAGGCTGCAAAGATAACAGCTTTGAACACATGCTTTTCATTACTAGCAATGCAATGAAAGCTCTGGGAGCAAATCCTTTCCTTTTCTACCACTGAGCTGAACCGAGAAGCTTCCCAGTTACGTCAGACCTTGCCAAGGTGGATCCTTCTGAGCCATGACACTTTCAGGTCCAAATAACAAGAGCCTGATCTACAGCTACATGTCATTCAAAAGATGCCCATGCCCAGAGAACTGAATGCTGGCTGCCAAGTCATAGTTTAGGATCAATCCACAAATGTCACCCCGCCACATCCTCACGAAGAAGCTTCCCTGACGTCAACAGATCTCCCCGGACAGGGACCCCAGTCTATCCAGAGCCTCCCTGTAGGCATCTGTGTGCTCAAGTGTCTGTACACGGGACTGGGTGCAGCGCATGCGCACATGCACATGTACACATGCACACACACACACATGCACACATACACACACTTGCACAGAGCAATCCATCTGTCTGAGAGAGAGCCGGCTGTCAGAAATGAAAGTACAATCTCCTGGAACCAAGTCACCGCCTTCTAAAAATGTCCCATTTTCCCAGACGGAGGAAACTTGCAGAGGTGGGGTGTGTTTCACTACAAGTCCCGAAGGACCAGGCCTCCTGCTTCCCCCCACACACACCCCAAGTGGCAGGGCTGGAATTCCAGCCTGCAACCGGCAGCCCTGTGTGCAGAGCTCCCATCCACCCACTCCCCTTCCTCCCCGGCTGGCAGTCTGCAAGGGCGCAGGAAAGGGAAGGGCCAGCCTTGGAGTTACCCCTGAGCCTCAGGAGGAGCTAGGCCTTTGAGCACACCCTACCCCCACCTCCACGCCACCACATTTTCACATTTGCCTGTTTTTTCTTTCCCTTCTTCCCTTGCCAAGAGAATCAAGCCCTGGCTCCCGCTGCCGACCTTCCTCCCACCCTAAACTGAGCCCCATTCATTAAGCCCGGTCTCAGCCAGGGCAGGACAGGAAGGAAAACAGCACACAGGGCCTGTGAAAGAGACTCAGAGAGGTTATTTCAAGGGAGGGGAAAGAGAAATCCCTTGCGGGTGTTTTCACTGCTGCCCACCTAGATGTCCTGCTCTCCGGGCAAGGACCAGCTATCCCCTCAACCTCCTATCTGCTATGCTAATCCCTTCCCCTTGGGGTCCTGCCACTGGACCCCCACTGCCTCATCCTCTGAAAAGATAAGGCTTAAATTAAACCAGCCCCCTCCAACCACCAACTTTTTAAAGAAAAGGAGATCTTAGTTTTGAATGTGTATAAAACCCTCTACCCTGGGCTAGCCAGCCATAAAAAGTCACCTTTGGGGGAGATTTCACTCCAAAGAATTTTTTGTGTGCTCTTCAGCTCTCTGCTGGACACCCCTAAACCACTGGCACCAACCCAAGAAGCAGTTTCTACAACCTCCCCCCGCGGCACATTATTAATACATGGCTCCAACTACACACGGAAAGAAGAAAGAGCTCCAACTTTGAAGCCTTGGGAATTAGTAAATCAAGAGCTAAAATTCAAAACAAATGCTCTTTCATGTGGAGGCCCTCGTTTTTTTTTTGTTTTTTTTTTTTCTGCTTTTTGCAGTTTTGTTAAACCACACCACCCCTTCAGAGACATACCACTCCTCCTTAGGAACTCCTGATTAATCTGAGAGGCTGCAATTACCATAGGGGATGGGGCTAGCTTTACCTCCCCACTCATACACTCTTTCTAGGACTAAAAGAACTGAGGGGAACCCAAAGCCCACCCATCTCAGCAGGGCTGCCCAGGTCACACAAGTGGCTCTCTAAGCAGGACAAGGAGGCGATCAGGCTGGTGGCTCAGCCTGGTGTCGTCATTTCCTCTAGCAAAGGAGACAGACAAGATGTTATCAATAAGACAAACCTTCCGAAAAGCCCCTTTCAAAAGCTACCACTTCCCTTGCTTATTTCATGTGGTTTGGAGGGGCCAGGACTCCTCCCTGAACACCCAGGGTTCAAAAAATAAAACCATTTAACAACATCCTGAGTGTTACTTTGCTGAGGCTCTTCTCCTTTTCTTTAAAACTCTCAAAAAAAATAAAAAATAAAAAATAAAAAGGGGCTGGGGAGATAGCTCCGAGGCACAAGTGCCTGCTGGGCAAGTGCAAGGTCGTGAGTTCGAACCCTGGTCCCACAAAAAAAAAAAAAAAAAAAAAAAACTCTCAACGCCCTTGGAAAGATGCAGTCCACACATTGAAACTGTGCCTGCTGCCTCCCTGCTCAATCCCTAAGGTCTGTCCCCAGCCCACTTCCCACTGGGGTCATCTTTTCCTGGTTAGTTCTCGTTAGAAGCTTTGCATAAACAATACCTTGTGTCTCAGATAGCACAGTATATATTGCACTGAAACCAAAACAAACAAGGGTCTCCCTACAGACATTCTCAGCAAGTCAATTCCTGGAGGGGCAGGCCAGAGATGACTGTCCACAGTGCCAATGCTCGCCTGCTTGGTCAAGGAGGTCACTCCTAAGAAAAGAGTTTGCACAGCAATTTTACTGCTTCCATCCAAGCTAGCTACACCATGACCTTACTAATACTAACAGCCTGCAACAAAAACTGCCTGACATCCAGAAGTCTGGCAAAATTTCTTTCTGTTCCTCCACCCCTCAGGTCACTTTCCCTCTTGCTTCGGCTATTTCTTAGAAAATCTAATGACAGGGAAAACAGGAAGAAATACAATGTCTTTAGAAAAGAATACAATGCCTGCCAGCTACATTGTCAGTGAGTTCCTTGTGAACAGCTAGGAAAGCCTGCCTTGCTGGAAATAGCTATAGCACCTACTATCTCCAAAGTGTGTCTGTGTATCTGTGTATCTGTGTGTCTGCCTGCCTGTCTCTGTCTCTGTCTCTGTCTTTCTCTCTCTCACACACACACACACAGAGCCACCCCCAGACAAGTGCTGGCGAATCATGCACAAACTGGAAAGGTAATCTGGCCACAGAGAGGAGGCTCAATATTCACTCTGTGCTCTACTGTGCCCTTGGGGATCTGTTTTCAACAAGAGCAAGTCATTCCCTTCAAAGCATCCCATGCACAAAAAGCAAGAGCAAAAACACCCTCAAACTTAAATGCATAAGCTCATGACACCAAAGTCACCAAGTATAAGTCCCCTGCAAAGAAACTTTGCTGGCTCCAGTTTCCCCACACAGGGATGGGCCTGGGATTCTAATGCAGAAAGGCCCACAGGATGAGCAGAAGGGCACCGGTCACAGTGCATCCGATTTAAGGCACATAAAAAGGACAATGAGGGCCCAGCGGGATGGCTCAGTGGTCTAAAGCGCCTGCTTGGGAAAGCTTAGGTGGCTTCAGGGACTGCAGTTCAATCCCCGGCACCACATGCTGCGCCAGCCCTGTCCTCGGGGCGGGCTGAGCTGGCCATAAAAAAATGAATGAATAAACAAACAAAGCTTCTGAAACAAGAAAAAAATAAATAAATTAAAAAAAAAAAAAAAAAGGACAATGAATCCCAGAGCAGTGTTCAGTCTACAGAAACTTCTAGAAACCTCTGGAACTGTCAGGAAGTAAAAGAAAGCATCTTACCTGAAAGCCCCCCAGGGGCCATATAATTCGTTCCCCCTGTTTCAGCGGAGGAAGGCACAGCATCTGGACAGTCTGCTGTGGATTCAAAAAGGGAGAGAAACAAATAAAAACACTGAGACTCATCTTAACCCACATTCTAAATGGCATGAAAGAGAGACTTCGCATTCCAGGAAGCTAACTTGCGGCCATGGATGCTGATTATAAATGGTCTGCTTGGCTTCACTGCCCATCCTGAGACAGACCACAGCACCTTGTCACCCATCTGGGCTCCAGGTAGCTAGTTAATCATTAGTCAAGGCAGGCTCAATCACACCAGTTGGAATTTCTCTTGTATTACAAGTCTCCCATTGAGGAAACCAGGTGGTTCCCAAGGTCAAAGGAGATTTGGAGTATGATTTTTCCTAACCCTGATTGTTCTGTCTTTACCCTTACCAAGGGCACAAATCCTGGCTTAGAAGCTCTGGCCTCTGCTACATCTATAGAGAAAAGTTTCACCCTTATTGCCCCTCTTCCCACCCCAGCAGGGTTTAAACCCAGAACCTTCTATGGAGTTATTATTTCCCAGCATTTTTTTTTTTTAATTTTGGAAACAGGGTCTCTATGTAGTTCGGGGTGGCAATGAATTCCCTATGTAGCCCAGGCTGGGCTTGAACTCCCCATGTTCCTTCTGCCTTAGCCTCCTTTCAAGTGCTGGGATTACAGGTGAAAGCCAACATGCTTGGCTCTCCAGGCCTTTTAGTTTTTTTGTTTTGTTTTGAGACTGAATCTAACCAAATCACTAAACTGCAGGGCAGGCTTGAATTTGTGATCCTCCTACCTCTATCTCCTAGAGTGCTAGCATTAAAGACATATACCACCACATGCACCTCATCCTCATCTTTTAAAACAAACTTCACAGCTCTCAAGGACTTTTCCTTTTTAATTGAGGTACACTTTAATTATAGAAAACATACTAGGCTGTGAGTTTGAGGCGAGCCTGGGCTGCACAGCAAGATCCTATGTTTAAAAAAAAAAAAAAAAAAAGTATAGCTAACTATATAAATTTCAAGAGATCTCTGAATTTTTCTCATGCATGCACCCAAGTAAGCACCACCAGATCAAGCTAGAACCATGAGGAGTCACAGGAATCTGCATTCACTCCACACTCCTCCATCACTGGAAATCTTCCATCTGCATTGCAGGGCTGCCTACACAATCTTTTTGGCACTAAATCCAATGTGTTCACTGATTTTTTTACTACCAGGTTCTGTCCATCCTGACTAGCTTTCTCCTGACATTTGTCATGCCCAGGTGGTTAGCACAGCAACCTCAATGTTAATGGGGATAGATTTACTCTACAACCACCTTCCAAGCAATTAAAAGAAATACCACAGCTAATTAGCCCCAACACAAATACATAAGACCCTGTGAGTTCCTCACACACCACTGCCAATGCTAAACTTCCTGAGGTCCATGTAGAAAGCTTGCCTCAGGAATGTTCATCCCAGACAAACCAGGTGGGTTCCTGCACTCTCCAGTTCCTCCACTGTACGCTACCAGGCCTACCTTGGCTACCTAGGCTACCCTGGTGTTCCTTGGTGTACAACACCAGTTTCCAACTAGAGCCCTTTGGCAACACAGGTAAATAGGAAGCCAAACCAAAGAGCAGCCCAGAGGAGACTGTGGCTGGCAGTCACTGCCTCGTACCTGACGAGGAAGGGTGGGCTACCAAGCATAAACTACACATGGCCCCCAGTTGGCTCTGGGTCTCTGTCTGCCTCAAAACTGCAATTCTCCCTCAAATCCTTCTACCCTCTCCTACATTCTTTGATAGTTGGAATAACTTTGGAAGAAGTTATTGGACTGGGGGTGCGGCTGGGTGACAGACACACTTGCCTGTGTACTCCAGGTTCTGGGTTCAATCCCCCACACTCCAAAAAAAAAAGGAAGAGAACTCTCATAAAACAGGGAAGGGGTAGTAGGCAGGAGTGGTGGTCAAAGGTAGGATAGAGAAGACCATGTGTAATCTCATTTCATCAGGGAAAAGTACAATTCCAAACAGGAATATACAGCTTTACAGGATACACTTAATCAAACAGAAAACAATAGAAGCCAGGAAACAGAGTTACTTGTTAAATAGTGTATGCCCTGCACTTTCTAAGCTACTCTGATGGCCTTCACCATTTTCTAGATAGGCCTCTTATCCTCACTCTCCTCTGACTCCCAAAACGGAAGATACCCCTACATTAAACACTATGACTTATCCACAGCCACTCCCCGCAGCTCTGGCTGGCTGGGTGCCAGGGCAAGGTGTATTTCAAAGAAAAAGCCTGGCCTCTCTGGGCAGAGCTGAGACCACAGGCTGGGTGTCAGCCTGCCTCACATCAAAGGGAAGCCAGCTCTGTGCTGGCAACCGCAGGCGTTTTTATGAAATGGTGCTCTGCCCTTCTACAGCGCCTTTGATCTCAGAAGGGATTTACAAACGATAATTAGGCCTCGATACCACCCCAGTGCGGTAGCAAAGTATACCTGTTTCACATGTACCCAGGTAAACTGAGGCACCCTGCCTGTTCCAGGGGCCACCCAGTGAGGTGGGCTAGCCCCAAAAATCGGGCCAGGGATATAGCTCTCAGTGGCACAACACCTGCCTGGCAAGCACAAGGTCCTACATTCAATTCCTAGAGCAATAACAACAAAAATACTAGCAACCCAGGAGTCCAGCTCCTGTCTATCCCATGACTCTCCAGACAAGCCACGAGAGAGGACTGCGCAGCAGCAGTGTTGGCATCCTGACTGGCCTCACACTGCTGAGGCTCGCGGCCTCCAATCCTTTCCCACAACTATTAAAAATAAATAAATAAACAAACAAACAAACTCCACAAAGATGGATCTCTCTAAAGTCAGGGTCTCACCTCTTCCTCTCTCTCTCTCTGTTTCCTGCTCTCCACAGTCCAGGCTGGCAGACAGTCAGCAATGCTAGGCCATTCCTGGCTTTTCTCCACCACTACTATTACCAACCACCCTGGTAAGGACAGGGCCCTGCAGGAGAGCAAGATTCATCCCCTTCTCTCAGCTGTTCCAACTCAGGTTTGTTCCTACAGCCTTTGAAAACCCAAGCCAGGGAAACAACCACAGCCTGAACTGCTGAGAGAGTCTCACCAAATTGCTCTCACCCAGAGCAAGGGCAAGCTTGTCAATCCTGTTTGGAGTTCTCTCTGTTTCCTGCTCACCACAGCCCAGGCTGGCAGTACTGATGGGGTCAGGAGTCTGCCAACACCACCACTACCATTAGCAATACACCCCTCAACTTTGCCCACATGGTTCACCCCACGCAGAACTCCAAGGAACCCTAGACACAGAGCACTGAGCTGTGCTGGAAATCCTCTAGCTTTCTGGCAGGCACATCATTCCACCTGTGAATCAACCAATGATGAATGAACCAATAACACAAGGAATGAATGGATCATCCAGCAGAACTCTTTCATCACTTGAACTTACAATGAAAAACGTAAAAGTTAAAAGGGGCCTAAGTTAAGAGGCAAAAATAAGGCCAGATCTTAGGTCAAGATGTCTACTAAGCTATGGAGGTTCAATCTAACGGGCACCTGGGTTCACCAGCCCAAGGAAACTCAGCATCAGTCTCCAGCCCAGCTATTCTCCACACCTTTCAGATCATAGATACAGCACACACAAGTAGCAGAACTGCCATTTATCCAGCTTTCCCACACCATAAACTGAGATCTAAGACCCTAGCAAATTTTTATTCTCCTAGGACAGGAAGGCAGGAGTATCTTCCAGACATTCAAGAGCCCCGAGCCATGTGGTCCTTGCCAAGGTTCAGGCTTATCTACCACTCCTTTGTGTAGGACTCTTCTAAGAGACTTCCTAACAACTGCTGCACAAAATGCAGGACCTTACAGAGGCTGCAGTGGACAGCTTAAACCCTTCAGCAAGACAGACTATGTCCCCGACTTTACCCATCCAGCCAGTGTCCCACCCCAAGCAGATTCCCTTAACTGTGCAACTGGTTAAGATTTTTTTTAACAACTGCCCACAGTTAAACCTTATACCTGTTTCACCTACCAACCCAAGACCAAAAATTCAACCAGAGGCCCAGCAATTGAAAAATGTAAATTCCCAGGCCCAACACAACACTCCCCACACCCTAGGTGGGGATAAAAACCCAAAACAGTTCACTGCCCTCTAACCTAACTTCCAGAAAAACCAGCCCCAAACCTGTCCCTGTGCCCCTGAAGTCCCAGACCTGAATGCCCAGCCGTGTGCTGGAATCATTCCTCAAGGGGCTTCATCTCTCACCACCCTCACGTTGTTACACAACAGTGCTTTTTTTTGTTGTTGTTGTTCCCTTTTGTGTTTTGTTTTAAACAAAACCTTTTCGGTGAGTAACCAGCTGTTTGGATTTCCCATTGGCAGGTTAATCACTTCCTATTGGCTGATTTTAAGAACATTTCTCCCCCCACACCCCCTTGGAAATGGCACATTCCTGTCTTTGTGGCTTCTCTGTTTATACACATTTTGCTACCTAATGTCAACACTTGCTAATGAATAAATATATCACTCCACTCACCGAAAATGAAGTCCCTGCCTCCCAGAGTAACTGCTTAAATTCTGGGGATAGATTTATCCCAGTATCTTTGTAACAAACCCAAGTAAATGTGACTCTTCTTTGCTCTGGTTTTTGGCTGATCCAGACAGACATTTACCCCAGTCTTTACCCCTGGGCCACAGAAACTTCTGTCCCTTTTAAAGAAAACCTTGAAATTTGAAGACTGTGAAACAGTTCCCCCTTTGGAGAACTAACCTCACAGAAGAATTCTTAATTTCTTCTCCCAGAAACTCCAGCAAGTAATATTCTTTAGGAACACAGAGCTTGGTCCTGCCAGTTAACTTTTGTTACAAATTCTGAGAGCCGGTTATCTCATTAATGACCATTTATCTGTTGTTTTGTAAATCGAAAGCAAAATATCACATGCTCTGCAGGCCACTTATTAGACAGGCACCAGGCAAGCAGGAACGCCTTCCTAACTCAAGAGAGCTGGAGTCCTGGGAGGGCTAGCTGCAACAGCATGGGCTTCAGTTACATGTTCATTAAAGTATTTAATTTATGACAACGCCCCAGCAAAACTTTTAATTAGTGGGGGGGCGGGGGATCCAACAGCCAAAACTCATGAGGCACAGGACTTGTGGAATTAGTTCCAGGACCTAAATGGTGCTCACCCCTTCATTTTTCCATCTCACCAAACCTTGACAAAATACAAATGCCACAAGTGTTCCATTTTCTTTGCCACCCTCATACAGGCAGAAAAAACCAAAGTTACAATCTGTACTTTTACCAAATGAACTCCCACTGTAAGAAGGGGCTCCAGAAAACAGGACTTGTCCCTTCTGTCATTCCCAATCTGTTTTGCTGACCCTGTCCCCTGGCACTGTCAGCTCCAAAGGATGGGCGTCTGTCTCTGTGCTGCCAGCCAGAAGTTGAATGCAGACAACCGCAACAGGGCTGGTGCCAGTCTCAAATGGGCTTCTGCCCTGGCCCTAAGCCATCCAGTGACAAAGCAACAGGCAGACAGCTATGCTAAAAACTTTTATAGCCCCTGCGAAGAATTCTGAGAAAACCCCAGGAGGGGACTGAATCACTGGTGACTGGGAGAGGGGAACCTACTTCCCTTCTACTTGCTGCCAAAGCTTAAACACGCTAGTGTCTTATTCCAAACCAAACCCCCCCTTGCCCCTTCGGAAACTGTCTTCCATCTCATCACCCTTTCCATTCTGCCCACTGATTCTTCTAGCACTTACAAAATCTCCAAATTTCCCCAACAACCTGCCCTATTTGGCACAAGACACTTTTGCATGGATTAAAGACTCCATGTGTTAAAGCTGAGCTAAGTTTGGTCACAGAGCCCAAATACATAAAAAGGAACAAAATGTAAAGGATTATCTAGGAAATGTCTTGGGGGGGGCACACTCTGGCACAACATAAGAATTTACCAAAGTTTCGAGAGGGGAAACTTGAGGGAGCCTAGGAGTTCCCTCGGGTGCCACACAGATATTAAACACCCGGGTTCTAGAGGTTCCAGTCCTACACTCAAGACAGAAAAGGTATTTTGAAAGTTGTGTATACTCACCAGTTGGTTTGAGAAAATCCATCGGGTATCTGGAGTAAGGAGGGGGGGGAGACTCTGAAATTAAAAAAGGAAGAGAACATAAGGGCCCAACCAAGAGAAAGAGAGATAGAAACTTATGATAACAGAGGCATTCTTTTAGCCCAACTGTTTGTCTTAGCTGTGGGGGTTGGAGGCAGGGCCGCGAGGCGGTGATTGCCTTGATATTTAGCTGTCAGATAAACAAAAGAGGCCGCCTGGCGCCAGCCTCGGCGCTGCGCTCCTCCACGTCTGCGGCCGTCGCCCCAGCGCTCGGCGGGCCCGGCTGGAAATCACCGGCTCGGCCGCAGCCGCGCACTTCACAGTTCACAGAGCTGGGGGCGCCTGAACTCCCCTTCCCGTCCTGAACTCCAGACCTCGCTCCCCCCGCCGTCCCTTGCGCCCCTCCGCCCCCTCAGCGAGATTCACCTCCGCCCCTCAGCTGCTCCGCGGGGCACCTGAGACTCCCCTTTCTCAGGCCCCCTGGGAGACGCGCCCCTAGTGTACTGGTGAACTTGGGGGAATCTGCGGGCGCCAGGATGCAAGACAACCCCACAACGTGCATAAGGACACGAAAAAGAGGATCTAGGAAGATACAAGGATGAGGCTCTGGGGTCTCAGCCTTGAAACCTAAGCCCCTGTGTAGTTCAGGGGCAGCACTGTCATTGAGTCTGTGGAGTCCACCTTCCCAGAAAGCCATTAGTTATATACTTTTCGGTACGAAAAAATGAAAAATGAAAGGCACTCAACTTCTAGCTGCTCGTTCCTTTTCACCCCGGGGCTGGCAGAAATGAAAAGTACCCAGTTCGGCCTCCCATCCTAACCCTGTACCCATAAAACTCCACAGTTGTGGAGCCAGAGCAGTACAGGGGCCAATTGTGCCCGACGAGTCTTCTGCTTTACTAAAGGAGTGGAGACTTTCCAGTTTTTATAACTCGCTTCTCCCAGCCTTCCTTGGCGGGCTTGGCCCGAATCCAACTCGGCCACACACCTCACCGCCTTTCCGGGTGCGGGGGAGGCGTGACCCCCACTTCTTTCAGCATCCCCTTGATGATCCGGAAATGGGTGAGTCTAATTTTTAGCTGCACATCCGTACAAGGTGCGCAATAGCAGTGCCCCAGGGACACCCTCGGGGCGACAGAAGATCGCCTTAAAGGGAACCCCCAAGGAATGCCCTTCGAGTTTCCCCAGTCCCTTCTCCGCCTTAGTCCCCACGTCTCCACTAGGAGGGAATGTACTCTCCCCTGGAGAGGTAGGTGCACGCCCACAAACACAGCCAGAGGATACTTTGCTTCCACAACAGGGCGCCAGGGGTGGGGGCAGACATGGGACTTCTTACCTAGTTCGCAGAGTCGGCTAAGATGATGGGGGTTGCAGCACACCAGCTCGGGGTTGATCTTCCCGTAAGATTCACAGCAACACAGCCTCTTGACTTCCGAGGAATGCCTGAGATCCGGCCACCTGAACACTTTGCACAGCAGGAGGGGGAGCGAGTAAGACGAGGCCGGCTGCGCGGATTGCGCGCTGGCGGGCGCCCCGGGGCCCAGCCTGCAGTCCAGGCGACCAGGCAGCAGGAGGCACGCGGTACGCGTACCGCCGCGGGACTCCACGGCTTGGAGCAGCAGCTCCAGCTGCCGCTCCTTCAGTTTCTTGAGCACCGAGTGCGTGAGTGTCTTCAGATCTGCCTCAGCGCCCCCGGCCGCGCCGGCGCCGGTAGCTTGGGGGTGGGGATGGTGGTGACCTTTGGCACCGCGGACCGCCTTGCCCAGGCAGCAGCCAGCCCTACCGGCACCGCCAACGGCCCCATGAGCCCTTCCGTCCGTCGCCCCTTCTCCCCGCAGTTCGCCTCCTCCTCCGCCTCCTCCCGCGCCCTCCTCCTCGTCCTCGCCGCCGGGCGCACGGCTCCTCCAGAGACGCCGGACGAGCGCAGATCGTTTGGTCCTGAACATGCGGGGCGAGGAGGCGAGGAGAAAAGTCGTTTGCCGGCTAAGGAGCGAACATGACCTCCGCACACCATGAAGAAGTCGGGCGCCGAGTTGGGGCAGCAGGCGCAGGCGACAGCAGCAACAACAACAGGGGCCTGGGCAGGAGCGGCGGTGGCCCGAGGGGCGCTCCGTGGCATGCGCCAGTCTCCCGGAGGCCGGGGCGCGCGAGGGGGCCCGGAGGCGCCCGCCGGGGCTCGGGGGCCTGCGCTCTGGCTGCCCCACCCCGCGCGGCCCGCGCCCTGCGCGGCTCTCCGGCCCCGGCGCGCCCCGGTGGAACGCGGCCGCCGCTTCCCTGGGGGCGGCCGAATCTGCCCTCGCCGGCGCCTCCCCCTAAAAAGGCCCCCCCGAAGTGGCTCCCGAGTGTCGGGCTCGCCAGCCTCGGCTTCCTACATGGAAGATCCGCGGGGGCAAAAAACGAAAGATGTTCGTCTGGGCTGCTGGAGGGGCAAAAAAGCCTCTTTCTCCCTTGCTAAGCAACTTAATTTGGGGGTGGGGAGAAACTGGCAATTAAAAGGAGAAAAAAAGGCAGGCACGCGATTTATTTTTTTTCCTCTATATCCTTAGTAACCGGATCTCCTCGAATTCCGTGCACACGAAGACTCCGGGGGAGGGGGCCGGGTGGACTTCACCCCACATGAGACGTCTGGCGAAAAGGAGGCTCTCTCAAAACCTAAAAACCAAATATGCAAAGCCCCAAAAGAAAAACACGACCTCTTCGTACCTCTGGAGTCTGGGGGCGTCCTACTGGAGCCCAGGTTTAAAAAAAGAAAATGTTTACAAAGTAGAACAAGATGTTTAAGGGTGGGAAAACGTATCCATGAGTTACATCCCCCTTTTTCCCCTTGCAGAGCCCCACTGGTCTTCCTCTCCTTTTCTTCTCCCCCCACAAAAAAAAATCGTATTTTTTTTTTTTTAATCCACAGAAAGCTTTGGCTAGGCTGCTTCAATCCTGCGCATCTGGGTGTCTTAGGAGCCTCAGGTCTTTCCTCCCGCGCTCCTGGGGGCTCAGGTCCTCCACGGGGACTTCCTCGACGCTGGCGGGGGCGCAGGGGCAGAAGATGCTGCGGCGGCGGCGGCTGCGCCCGACGAGGCTGACAGCGCGGGGGAGGGCGGCGCGGCGGCGGCGGGCCCCTGGTGGGTCGCGCGCTCTAGCCCTCCAGGGCACAAGCCGCTGGCCAGTACCGGGGCCGCTGGCGCCCCCTCCCCTGGCTGCGGCCAGCCGCTTAAGCTCCCCGCGTGCGCCGCTCGCCCCGACCCAGCTGCAGCGGCAGGAGGCCCGGTGTCCTCTCACCGCCTCCTCCTATGAGACTCTCCTCGTCGCGACCAGGAGCCTCCTTGTCCCCGGTTCTCCCTCTCTCGGCGTTCGGGTCCTTCTGCCGCTGGGGACTCGCCGCGCCGCACTGGGTTCTGGAGCCTGGCGCTCCGCTGCTCGGCGCCGGCGGGCTGGCTCTGTCTCGGGCAGCTCTCTCCGGCGCGGCGAGCGGACCGAGCACGGCGCCCGGCTGGCCCGGCTAGGGGACAGGAGCCTCCGCGCGCGGAGCAGCAAGCGAGTGTGCTCAGGGCACACCGCCTCCCGCAAGGCCTCCCGCCTCCGCCCCCTTCCCTCCCCCTTC
>PVJA010022173.1:0-34611 GCA_004027025.1 Myocastor coypus
TTTATGTAATATATTTATTGATTTGTGTAAAATAAACTATCTTTGTGTCCCTGTGTTAAAGTCTCTCTGAGAATGCTGTATTTAAACTACCACACAAGAAATGAAAAAGAACCTGAGGTAATAATGAAGTAATAATGAAAGAGGGCCTTCCTAAAATACAAAACCTTCAAGAGGAAAGGGAAGAAAGGGAACTGCATGTACCTAAGAGAAAGGAAAAGGGGCTGAAGTTCTGGGCTCTGGTGATCACCAGGAGAGTTGTATGAGTACATTCTGAAAGGCAAACATTGGTTCTGCCACACGGAGCTTTGCATGCCATGAGGAGAAATTATGAATAGCATTTACATTTTTAGAATGTTATTTAAAAACTCAGAATTTCAGAATCAAACACTAAGAGAAGAGCAGTAGTTACTACAATGGAAAGTGTTTTTATTTATTTTATTTTTATTTTATTTTTTTCTTGTTTCAGAACTTTCATTTGTTTGTTTATTTATTTTTATGGCCGGCTCAGCCTGCCCTGAGGGCAGGGCTGGTGCAGCATGTGGTGCCAGGGATCGAACCGCGGTCCCTGCAGCCACCCAAGCTTTCCTAAGCAGTCGCTTTAGAACACTGAGCCATCCTGCCGGGCCGGAAAGTGCTTTTTAGTGTCTTCAAGAACACAGAGACGTTGTTTAATTAATCAACTAGGTTAGGATACAAAATGAGGGTTTTGAAATTTTAGGTTGCTTAAGAGATAGAGATAGGGCTGGGGAGATAGCTCAGTAGACTAAGTGCTTGCTTGGCAAATGGAAGGACCTGAGTTCAATCCCTGGTTCTGCAAAAAAAATAAGTAAATAAATAAAAGAATCTTTAAAAAAAAAGAGATATAGACAAAGTAAGCAAGCAGATATATACACAGATGCTGAATATATTTATAGATAAAAGCACAGCTTGCTTTTGTTGCATAGGTGGAAGTAATACATCCAGAAAGAACAAATAGCAGCTACGCTACCATATGATGAGGACTGATCAATTCACTAAAGTCTTTTGTTCTGTGAGTAGAGTGTGCAAACAGGGCTCATAAATAAACACTACCCACTTTACCCCCAACACACACTCAAGCACTCAAGCTCTGTTCAGCCTCTAATCATATGTAAAAGAAATAGTCAAAGACTCAAATTTGGAGAGTGACAGATTATTAGCTTCCAGTATGCACCAAGTCAGATCGTATTTCATTAAAAATATGTAAATAAAAGGATTTAAGTTAAAAAGTAGATTACTGGTGTGTTATTGGCTCTAGAACTTTTTCCTGGCACATCTGGAGCTAAGCTATTCTTTAGCTTGGGGAAATATTAAAGATTTAACTTTAAACATTTCTGAGTGTGTTAATTCAAAATTAAAAGGTGCACATTTTTCCAAGATGTAGAAGGAATTATGTTTATGGCTTATGATGGGGCACTACTATAATTTAGTCATGTGCTATAATCTAGTGGTAGTGATATAATCCATTTGAAGCAATTCAAAGAAAATCAAGTACAAATATAATATATGTGTTGTCAAATATTTATTGGATTCTTATTTTTAACAGCTGAATTTATAAATTCCTTTTTATTTCTCTTAAATTAAATTAAGTTAAATTTTGCTTTTTCTTTTTTTTATCATATTGTCTCACTAAACAGTTTGAACTCATAGTGGACTCCCTGTCTTAGCTTCCTCAGTGCTGAGATTACAGGCGTGCACCACCACACCCAGTTCTGGGTCTGGGAAAGCTCCAGGGCATACAGTACTGGGGATCAAACTCAGGATCTTGTGCATGTCTCTGAGCTATTTCCCCAGCCTTTTAACATGGAGCCCCACTTAATATTTCACAACAGTGGCATTTTACTATTAAAGGAAATGGTATTTTGAAGAATTAAATATAATTTGAATTTCCACCAAAATTAGCAGACATGAAGACAGACAGACAGAAAAGCCAGAGAGAGAAAGAGAGAGAGAGAGAGAGAGAGAGAGAGAGAGAGAGAGAGAGAGAGAGAGAAAGAGAGAGAGAGAGAGAGACAGAGAAAGGCTGGAGATAGCTCTGTGGCACAAGTGCCTGCCTGGCAAGTGCAAGGTCATGAATTTGAACCCTAGTCCTGAAAAAGCAAACAAAAAAAAAAAAAAAAAAAAAAAAAAAAAAAAGAAAGAAAGAGAGAGAGAGAGAGAGAGAGAGAGAGACTCTAGGAAGGCAACAGTACAATACAGTTTCAAAAATTCTTATCAAATTCTTTGCTTATTTTGTGATTGCAAACAAATCACCTAAACTCTGTTTCTTTCCTACAGAATGAGAACAGTAATGACCTCCACTCATAGAACTCTTATGTCTGTATGAGCACAATAACAATAATATTCCTTAGCACACATAATCTATGGCATACTATACAGTAAATACTTTAGATACAATGTATTGTTTTTCCAAATAAAAACTACTGGCCAATGTAACCTTAATAGATTGCTTTGGAAATATTTATACTAAACTGAATGTATAAAAATTACTTTATTTTTAAGTCCTTCAAAGACAGTCCACCTCACAATGAGCATGAGAGGAGCAGCAGTGTCCAGTATATGAACAAGTTACTAGCCAGGAAAGAAGAAAGGACAATGGCATGGAGACTACGGAGCATACACTGTTTGGAAATATTAGATGATTTTTGCAAGATCACATGAAGAACCTGGCACATTAGTATCTAGTTAAAACTGCGATAATACATGGAATACCTTGGATGAGAGCCAGCCCAGTACTACAGGAATATAGGTATGAAATACATATGACTTAATTTGCATAGAGAATACATACGTATTCAATCTTTTCAAGTGAAAACTGAGAGGACAGTAGCCATGACCCATTGCAACTGTGAAAAAGAACCTGCAGGAGTTTTGATGGTATCCAACATCTTAATACATTAAATATGAATCCAGTCCTATGATATTTCAACTGACAAATGTTCCTTTATTATGATTAAGGATTCTTCTTGGAAAGACAAAGTTACTGATAGAGATAAAACTTGAATGTTGTCTTTTTGGTGTATAAGGTTTGGTGCAGAAAGTAGGCATATGAGGATGCTGTTAGACTAAGTTTACCTCTGCAAAAGAGCTAAAGCTCACTACTTGGGAAGCAAAAAGCCATGCACATTTCCTATGTCTTGCTGTATTTTCCAACGTAGTTCATAATTCCAGACTTGTTGACTGGGGTCTTGGTTAGTTTCTGTCATTGCTGAGAAAAAAATACCTGATGCCCAGAATTAAGGAAGGAAAGGTGTATGTGGCTCACAGTTTGTGGAGGTTTCACTCTGTACTAAACTGGTTCAAGGCAGAGCAGCACATGGCAAAGGGCAACATCACACAGCAAGCAAAAAGGGAGGAGCAGTAGTCAGGCTTCTCCTCTCTTTATTGAGGACCTTGGTCACGGGGCACTCTGGACCTGATTCTGAGGAACAAATTCTCTATGCAGCTGTCATTTTGGAACTTGGTGATCTGTGGCCTTCTCTTCAATACAGTCTTTCACTTTTGCAGATCTCAGACTGCAAAGATTGGAGGCGTATGGCTTCCAGTGATGCCCTCAGGCCACATTACCTACTGTGTCCCTTCTCAGCAATCTCCTCAGATCCATCATTGTCATCTGCAGCATTACTGGAGCTTTCTTTCCAGCTAAACTGACAAAAGTTTTAAATCATCCTGTTGGGCTCTTTGATTTTGATTCTCAATATAAATCTGGCTAAAAGCCACCAACAATACCCATCCCACTGCCTTAACATTCAACTGCCTCGAAATTTCTTCTGCCAGTTTAATTAGTCTGGATCACTTAATCTTAGTTTCAGGCAAAGTCTGTGGACACAAACTAAATACAGGCAAACTTTCTGCTAAGCCGGGCACATGGTATTTGTTGTCCCACAACCATTTCATTTTGTCTTTCCAGCAGAAAGTTTCCAAACCTGCTCTCTATTGTCAGAATTTCTATTAACCTTGTAGTCTTTTGAACTCTGACAAGAATGCCCCATATGAAGCAGCCTAAGGCTTGCCAGCTGTATTCTCTCAGGCAATATCTTCAAACTTTTCCAAATTCTTCCCACAGCTATTCTCAAAGTCTCTGGAACCACATAGTCAGGTATAGTCACAGCAATGACCCCACTTCTCTCATACCAAATTCTGTCCTGGTTACTTTTCTCTCATTGCTGAGACTAAATACTTGACACTAGAATTGTGTAGTTTTCAGGGCATACTTGGCTGGTCCCAAGGCAGAGTGGCAAATGGCAGAGGGGAATAGTGAGTGAGGCAGAAAACAGCAGAAGCAAGAGCAAAAGGGAGGATTGGCACGGAGCAGGCCTACTTCCCTCCCTCCTATTGTATGCAGGCTGCAGACTCATGGCAAGTGTAGCACCGCACCCAGTAATACCAACATTGGACTACGAATCAATCAAAAATAGAAGCCTGCTCCATGACTGTATAAGGGTTTGCAAGTACATCTAGACACACCTACTATCATTTCTGACTTGTTCTTTATTAATTGGCTGTCTAGATTTTCTGTTATCTGGATTATCCAACAAAGATGGTATAATATTTCTCCTAATAGAAGAGGCATGAGTCTAACAGGAGGTAAGGAAATTCTTAGCTCTTAACTTTGATATGGCTAAGCCTCTTCACTTCCTTCTATTAATATAACCTTGTGAAGATCTTCACCAAATTTCCTACAAACTGCCTTTATCCTGTACAATGTATTTCAGGTTCTCTTGAACACTGAAGTCAGAGAGGCAAAGTCAGAATGAAACAGGAAAAATATAAATCCCAACTGATTCCATAACAGATGTGTTGAGTTTGTAGTTCCCAGAGAATAAAGTACCAAACTAAGGGGAAAAAATTTAGAAGAGTTTCACTGAAAGCAAGGAATGAAGAATAGATCCTTGGCTTCTAGGAGGGTCCCTGAATGAGATACCCACCAAGACCATTGTCAGAGGTAATTTTCACAATGAAGTCTCCACTTGGATACAACGTGGGCCCAACTATCGTATATCCTATAGGATCACAAATATAGCTGCTTTTGTAATATTGATCCAGTAGAGAAAGAAGTCACTCAGCAAGGATACTTGCAAGGTACAAAGGCATTTTGAGGAAGAGATGTTTCCGGTTGCTGTGGTCACACATCTAAGACACTGGTGCCTATCTGGACTTACTGGACTAGGTGTTGTTGATTACAGTATAATCTCAAATTGCTGTTTTTGGGAGTCATGTACACCTGGTGATTGCATCTTTGTCTTGAGGCTTGGACTTCATATGCAGCTACAGCCATAACTCATGTGTTTGGCTGTGTGTGTGTGTGTGTGTGTGTGTGTGTGTGTGTGTGTGTGTGTGTATGTGCATGCATACATATTGTGCTGACTTCCTTAAGGGCTTACTCTATTTCTGCATATTATTTTTTATCTAACTGGGCTCCCTATAGCAATAGGAAGTCCCAAAATGAATTTCAAAGGAGATTGTATATGGACCATCATTTCTAGGCTGATTTAGAAAAAGTGAACAAAACAATCTGCTAGGACAGTAAAGGGAAATTTCATAAATAGTATCATGAGATTTCTTACATGTCAGAACTTTGGATGATTTTTTAAAATTTCTTTTTAATATTTTTTCTTGTTTCAGAATTTTTGTTTGTTTGTTTATTTATTTTTATGGCCGGCTCAGCAGGGCTGGCACAGCATGTGGTGCCGGGGATCGAACCAAGGTTCCTGCAGCCGCCTGCAGGCGCTTTAGACTACTGAGCCATCCTGCCAGGCCCCTGGAAGAATTTTTTTTAAAGATGAAATAATTCAATGCTTAACAAAAGCACAGTCATAGATAGGATCTGTACTTTAAGTAGATAGTTCTGAGAATTGTATAGAAGGAACAGACCCCTAAAATTATTGCAGATCAAATTTCACATGAAGTCTTATTTTTTCTAAAAATCAGGGCAATATTAGAATTGTTGAGAAAATTAATTTGTCCCAAATGATTTCAACTGTTCAAAGCCAGTACTGTGAGCTCATAGTTGAAGAGAAGAAAAATATATTTGCCCTGAATTTCACTCTCCATACTTTCTCCAGAGACTGACCATTTTTATTATATCCAGTTAGAATTTTTTGAAAGAGTATATATTTCTTAAATGCAAACACTTATTTGCCCCCTCAAAATAAGGACATATGAAATTAGTACAAGAGTCTAGAATTTACACCATAGCTACAGACATAAGTCATACTTTATTAAAGATTAATAACAATTCTAATCAGCCCTTCAGTGTTTAACAAAATATATCTGACAAAATGGTACAAGATATATGATTCTTACAAGGCTGAAATCTATGCCAAATATTGATTAAAATATTATGCTTTCTAAACAAATGAATGAAGCAAAAAATGCCAAGCCCATTACATTTTAAATCCACTTTTATCAAGTTGCTTTAAATGGTAAAGAGTTGATAATAAGATCCATTTGGTGAGATGTTTCAATTATTTGACACGATTATTTTGCTTTATCATTTTTACTACAACTAGTAATAGGAGACATAATATGCATGGCAGAATGCTTGGCAAGAGTTTTAAGCATATGAACATGAATCTGAGTAAATGTGCTTAATCTAGAAAGTTTAATCAGTTTTATCAACACTCTCCATACCAGAGTTGGCTGGCAGCATGGTAATAGGACCTCATTAAATTAATACTTGTGATGAGGATGAAAATGACCATTGAGTATCAGAATAAATAATGCATCATCTTGTATTCGTTTGCCTTGGCTGCTTTAGGCATCTGGGGAAATTAATAAGGGTTACTTGTGTCAATCAGGCAAATCAGAAGTAAAAAGAAATCTTCAATTAATCATGGTATTTTACAACAATCCCTTTGGAAAAAAAAAAGAACCCTATTAATAAAAAAACACTATGCCTTCTGTTGCAGTTGACAAACAGTGATAAGCTTCTCAAGGGACATCATGTATGGGAGATTCATAATGAAGTTTTCCTTGTAAATTCTTCTAAAATCATTCCAACTGCAAAATCTTTGCTCTTCTGAGGCACCGAAAGCCCTTGAGACATCATCTAAAGAGGTTTTCCTTTTGGCCATCCTAGAACAAGCTGTGATTACTACACAGGTCCTTTGTTGCATGCTGTCAGCTGCTGTCACCAGTGAAAAGCTGAAGCTTTCCCTTTACACAAGCAAATTTGGCTAATCAGGAAACTTCCCAGGGACCATACAAGCATTAGCCTGTATCCCTCCAATATCCACATCTTCAAGTTGCTCACAGTGCAAACAAGATTTGCTAACTTCACACATCATGCTGTCCGAAACATCCTGGTTACTACCGGGGGAATTATTCTCACAAGCTTCACCAAAACTCGGAAAAAAGATTGAGTCTCACTGAGATGCTCATGAAGTGGAGTTCCTGGTAAGCATGAATGGATCCTTTCATAGCACAACTGTTGTATCTTTGGGGGCTACATTTCACCATCTTATATAAAAACCACATTTTCCCATTTCTCTTGAAAAGAATTAATTTTCTGCTTCAATGTAAGAAATTGTACCTTCCTCTACCACCAACGACTTTACTTTGATTGCAGAGAAGGCCAACCACTTCACACTGTACGCTAAAAGTTGAACACCATACAATAGCATTTAGCACTGAAATAACCACCAATTTTTCAATAGAAGAGATTAATAGTGATCAATTCTTAAAGAGCATTTTGAATATCGTTTGAGCAAATCCCAAGATCTAGATATAGTTTTTTTGTCCTATTTTTTTAGTAGGATTTGAAAATAATCATTTTAAGTGTGCATTTTGGAACAAAATAGTATAGATCACATTTCTAAGTATCAAATAATGTCCATAAAATAGCATATCACATCTGCTTATAATCAGTTTTAAGTGTTGATGGCTGCAACATAAGGTAGATAGATAGATAGATAGATTGATTGATTGATTGATAGATAGATATAGTTAAAGATATAGATATATAGATCTATAATTTGAAATTAACAACAATATTGCACTTTTTACCATAGTATTTTGTACTCTTAGGCTGATATTTTTGCAATACTATTTCTACCATTTTACAGAACTATTATAGATAATTTCATATGCACTAAGTATATTTATATTTTTAAAGACAGCTACCTATTGCTATATAACAGTATTTTTACAAAGTTTTGTCTCATTGGTAGTATTTTCAAAACTTCTTGAAACAGAAAAAAAAAAATATGCCCTAAAGTTTAATCATTTATCAAGATGTTTGAACATAAAATCCAGCTGTGAAAAAAGTAGCATACATTATTGATGCAAGCATGCTCCTCCACATACATATACAACAATCACAGCAGACTTTTTAAAAATATAGGAGATATAAGTTAATATTTTATTGTCATAGAAGGTAATATTTTACTACAAAAATGAACACACACACATATATATGTATATGTACATGTACATGTATATATATATATATATGTATATATTTCATCACCATAAGATTATGACATTGGAAACTAATTAAAGCTTTCTTCTTAGAAATTACAAGATATTTTCTTCAGTTGAGTAACAAATCATATGACACAATACTTTTATTCTTTTTATTTATCTATGGTGTAAGCTATCACTTTACCTATCTAAGGCAATTTTGGGGTTACAGTGAGGTTTAAAGACAGACCTATTCATTATTAATGATATTCTTTTGTACAAAATAGCTTTCAAAGATGCAAGAAGAAAATACAACTGAGATCTGAATATAAGCATAGGAATTAAATGTGGATCTTGATGAAATTGCAAGTATCCGACAGTGCAAAATGGCAATAATGTTTATAAATCTATCTACTATGATTTTCTAGTTCTCAATTCACAAGGATATACATAGTAATAGCATTAGTCCTTGTCTTTTGTTAAATGTAATTGTTTCTCTTGAAGAGGTAGGTCTTTTAGAAGAATGGCTCCCCAGAGAGAAAGAGAAAAGGAGATTAAGATACACAGTTCTGGCAGGAGTTTCTATAGGAATTCATGAAAAGATTATCATACAGAGACAATGTTATTTTTTCTAATCACAAATCAGGGATTTTTTAAAGCTGTGAAAACCAAAGCATCCTAAAAATAATAAGAAATATTTAAAGCTACCTTTTACAGTGTGTGACTCACAACTAAGAGCGAATACAAACCTGTTTGCTTATGTCTGCTGATGAGACAATGAATTCATTCATTAATTCATTCTTGGCATGTATTGAAGCTATGAATCAGTCAAAAGACATTTATCAAGTGCTTCAATGCAGGAGACTACGCTGTGTTCTGATCTTCATATTGAATTTCATTGGGCTGTATCTTATAGGTACAAGAATATCAGATCTTTCTGAGTTTAGGCTATAGGGTAGAAGACCCTACATGCTTATATTGATCACTTACTGTGTGCTGCACAATGTCCTATATAACAATGAATGATCATATTTCAAAAATTATTTTCAGTACCTCTGGTTTGGCAGTTGTCTCTATAGTTGTTTTATCACTTGGTAAATACTAATTATATCTGACACTACATTAGGTCTGTAGATGAAAAAAAAGAAGGAAGGAGAACAGAATCTTGTCTACACATGGTTGAATTCTACTGGGAATGAACATACTAACAATTATGAAACAGTAAACTTACATGGACATGTCTGAAGTGAAATGAGTATAAGGGATAAACTTAATCTGTCTGGAGAGATCAGTGGAAGGGTTTGAGCTGATATACCAGGGGTAAGCTGAATTATTTCAGAGAGAAAAATACAAGGTTAGTGAGACTTTAGATACTGCAAGGTTCTCTGGAAATAAAAGGAATTAAAAACTTTTGAAATGTGAAACATAAAGAAAGTTGGCGGCATACGATAGTGGCAAGCAATTAAATTCCTCAAGTGAAATCCCTGCAATATAGGAAGGTCTTGATAATTACTTGTTAGGCTAATGAAGTTCATATGCTCAGAGAAAAACTACAGCAATCTTTGGAGAAAGATTCATGGTTCATATTATAGCTCTCCAAAATCAGCCAATTGTTTTGAGTCTTTTAAGATCTACCCGCACAAGACTGATTTTATTTCATTCTCTCAATCAACAGAAGTTAGGGATATTTTGGTCGTACCTCCACGTTATCTGTGTTCTTTTTTATGCTGCTTGACAACATGACCTAATTTCCATCCAGGAATGTCTTCTATCCAGGTCCTGTAACCAATCCCTCAAAGTTCCTCTCCACAGTGAATCTCATTAGGCTTTTCTAGTCATGAGAATGATGCAAATCAGGCCTATCTCAAAGTCCTCACCATTCACTAATGGATCATTGATTATTTCCTCTCAATTGAAGGTTTTCATTTGACATTAGTATTTGTTCAGTTGTCTCAGTTCTCAGAAATGACATGAAAGATTAGTGAACAGATAATTCTCAGTCATTTTTTACTACTTCTTAAGAGATAGTCATAGATAGCAAGCTATCAGGTCAAACTTGGAGAATTTCAATTCCTACAGATTGTTCAGATAACTACATTTATTTGTATACTGAAATTTAAACTAGAATTATATGATTGCCATTGAACTTGTTTATGTATAAAATAATACATACGAAAATAATATATCACAACACTTTTACAATTATGAGCTTCCTACTGATAGCTGAATATACATCTTTCACAGAAGAGTATTAATATTATACAAAGAATGCAAAATAATATAAGAATATACTAGATAATCTAACTTTTCTTAAAACTGAAAGAAGTTAAGGAATCAGTTGGGCCAAAAATAAAGTTATATAGAAATGGTATTGGGTGCAGAATTGAGTTCTACTGTCTGACATTTTGATCTGCTTCTCCTGGAGATAATTCTTTGTCTGCACCTTAGTGCCAGTCTGAGGGTTTTGGATGATGGTGGACCGTGTGAAATAAATTGTATCACAAAAGAAAGAGAAATGAAGACAGACTGAAGTTAAAGAGCTTAGATTTTAAGGGAAAAAATGATCCTTCTTTCTTACTCTTGGTTAATGACACTGAAAGATTTAGTAGAGATCAAAAGATCAAACAGAGAACCACACAGGGAGACCTTTAGTCTGACTGCTGCCCTGGGGACAACATCACAGGCTCCTTTATGAAAACTCTGCTGACCCCAGAGAGACAAATTTCTGTCACTTTTTCCTATTTATGATGATTCTTGCATCAGTTCTTCAATTAACTCTTAGTCACAAAGAAATCACACTCTGGAACACTGTGACTTCTGAAGTAAGTGCTGCATGATGGGTCATTGGTTTGGGCATCTTTATGACAAGATGCTTTCTCTTCTTAATAAGCTTTGGAAGCAAAAGTCTGTAACTCCAGAAGCAACACTGAAATACAAACCAGTATTCATCTGGTAATCAACTGTCAGCATCATTGATAATTAGCTACATTATTTCTGTGTGAGCTATTTCTTCATTTGTCTAAAGGAAGAAAGACTGTTGTAAAGAGTATTACAGTAAAAATCCTTAGCTGCTTCTCTGCATTTATTGTAATTAAGTTTTGGCATCAATGATGACATTTATGTAAAAGATCTTGTTTCCATTTTGGTAGGCAAAAATAAATGCATTAAAATAGTTTGTATCCCTTAAAACAGCATATATGATCACTTATATTATAGTATTTTATGGTCACTTATAACATTTTTTATCCCTGTCCTCATTCACAGGCATTCATTGTTTATTAATTTTTAACAATCATCAAAGTAAATGATTACTTTTTAATCTATCTTAATCTGATTTTCACATCATATTTCTCTTATAAATTAATTCAATAAATATTTCTAGAATCTTTTGGAGATAATTAAAAATAGTTAAAACATTAAAATAAAGCTTTTCTTTTACAAATACATTCTGGGAGAGAGGAAAGTAGTATGGATTTGGTAAGATATGTGAATTTTAATAGTTACAAGATACAATGAAATTTATTTAAGTAACAGTAATAAAAACACCAAGTTAACTAAAGTTTGACATGGATCCTTTCTTAGTCAACACCCATATTCCTTAGTAGCAAATCATTTATAGAAATGGTTGATGTAGTGCCTTTGTTATATGCATTACTTTATGCTAAAAAATAATGTTTTAGCAGTTCTTGCCTAAGAAAAGGTAAATTTGGCCTATTGCTATTTTATATACTAATATGAAAGGAACACCTTCAGTTCATACTGGTCATAATCAAATAAAAAAATATTCATGTCCTCTTTCCTGAGCCTTCTCTGTTATATATTACATTTTACTTTATTATTTATTTTTTTTCTCTATTTGGTATAGGGTCTCACTATGCAACTGGGACTTGTAATGATCCTACTATTTTTAGCCTCCCAAAGTGCTGGGATTACAGCCACCACGTCCAGTCTCAATTGCCCTGTTAGCATGCCCCACAAGCAAGGCTGGCACAGCACGCCCGTGGCTGTGCTCTGCAGAAGCAGGTTAGTCCACTGACCTATCAGACTGGCCCTAGGAAATGCGAAAGATTTTACATTTTTTATTGAAAGTTAATAAATGAGTAAACTACATCCCAGTTTATGCCATGAATTCATAAGGAATAGGTTCCAACAACTCAGGCTCCTTCCCATTGATCCTCACAAAGTGCGCTTCTCTGGGAGAGGCAGGCTGGCGCTTCAGTTGAACCCAAGTGCCTTTCTCTTTGGCTTCTTTCTTTTTCTCATCATTTTCCTTGACACGTTTCAGGAAGCTATCACGACTTTTTGAATGTAGTTCTGCCATTCACCACCTAATTGACAGCTTAAGTGTTCTAGATCCTGTATAAAAATAAAATTGCCCTGTGTTGTAAGGGTGATTTTCTTAGTTGAAGAGGTATGTGGTGCCTTCTTACCTCAAACATATCTCAGCAGATTTTCACTGTAGTGAGTAATTGTGTCTGGCCTTTACTCTTCAGTGTTTTCTTGCTGAAAGTATTGCTGAGGTATTGTGCAGGTATATACCCAAATATTTATAAAATATTTATATTGGCTTGAAGATCTTGTAAATCTCCATTGGGAAAAGATGTATCCAAATAAACGGAAGTCACTTAAGGAACAAATATAAGTCCCTTTCAGTTAAATAAATTGTTTAAAGCACCAAAAATAAATAAATAAATAAATAAATAAAAGAGTGAATGAGATGTTTATTCTTCTGAAACAAGCATTGCACCTAGTGTTAGGTCTCACAAAATAAAGTCTGACTCAAATGTGTTGTTTTAAATATGATGCCAAATAGCACAAGTGGAGCTAGTGAAGGAAACTAGGAAAGGAAGAGAGGACAGAGTGGACATTAGCACCAGCCCGCAGGGCACTGGAAAGAGTAACTGGAGTCACGGGGATCCTCTCAGGAACCCCATAGCACTACTGCAGAACTGTGTCACCTGGACATTCATCTCCAGTCCCAGCCTCCATGGCTGAAAGATTGTTCTTGGTTACAAATCAAAGCAAGAAAATCCTCAAAGTAGAGATAAACTGATCCCTGCATTTGTGACAGAATGCCATTGCAGTGAATAGAAATCGGCAACTATAACTGAAAATAAACTAGCTCATTAACAAAATTGATAATCCTAAGAAAATATTAGATGATGAACATTCTTCACATTTGGTTAATTTTTTCAAAGTAAATTCATGAATAATGTTTCTAAAATCCTGTTTAGAAAATTGAGTTTTGAAGCATGCCTTCTGAGGTTTTAGGGTTGCTTTTCTTAAATATTTCAAGATTGTGGCAAAACTGTCACTCATGGGTTGCTGGTGAGGCTTTTCTGAAGCTTTGCAAACTCCATGTTTCAGATTTATGTGAGTAATTAACTTCAGGATATAGTCATTTGGATTACATTACCTACCTTTGTTTCAGTTTATCTTTTCTTACTGGTACATTTCTAGCTATTGCATGATTGAGAGTATACTTACCATGTTTTATCATATTAAACTAAGTTCCTAAGAGGCTACCAAAAGGATTTGTGCAAAATAGTAATTTACTGTGAAAAATATTGTAAAGTATTCTACAATTATATCTTTTAATGGTTGCAGTGGCAGGTAAACATCTCCACATAGTTATCCTAAAAGAAAGGGTTGCAATTTGATTTTTTAAAAATATATAAATCTTATTTCTATTTTTTACATTTCTTTGTCTTTCTGATTCTACTTTTCAGCACTGTCACTGTAACACAGGACAACAAAAGTACTAAATTCACTGTGGGAAATGAGGCTTCATTTTGTTCTTCTTAAATAATAGGCTTATAACTATGCAGGACCAACCCTCCCGGACACTGACGACTTTAAAGCATCTCTCTCTCTCCATCTTCAGCTGAAGGAAGTAAAAGCCATTGTTACTGATATACGTGAAGTTCTGCAAAAGAAGCATAGCAGGGGGAAATATGTATTCTCCATAGTCTCAGTTAGGGGACCAATTTGCAGTTTACCAATTTCCATATAGTTGGTTATATTCATTCCACTCCTTTGATTATTTGCCCAGTTCCCAACCCACTTACATATACACATGCATTCCTTGGATTTAACCAAATGAAGTCTGGATATTGCTGGAATAAAAAAAAATGGATGATGTTTTGTTGTCATTACATTTAGCAGTAGGCTATTAACAAATTAAGTTGACTGTCATCTCCCCTCTTTATCATTAAATTTACTTTATATTACTATGTCGTGGAAGTAGGATTCAAATTTGGAGATGAGAATATTATTAGTTGTTTAAGAATGGCATCCAAATGAAGGGGCATGCATTTCTACCTGTTTCAGAATATATATTGATAACACTGGAAAGTCATTCTTTTTACTTATTTGTTCCTTTTAGTGATTTGCAAACTTATTTGTAGAAAAACTTTGGTTTATATTACTCTGAACTCAGTGTTTTATACTCTGAAGACAAGAAGAATACTAAAACTCTGTGGAGATAGTGGGTAACAGACAAGAGAGAAAGGGCTGAAAAGTGTTTTAGGTAAGAAATCAGAGAAAAGAAAAGTTAGGGAATGCAAACAGAAAGCAAAGAAGGATTTCTCTAAAGCATACATTGTGGTTAAAGCTGTTTAGCTTCACAAAATAATTTTATACCACTCATATACATTACTTTAAAATATATAGATATTTTTTAAAAATATGTTTGCTATATATCTCAACTAGTAAAACATGGATAAATTAACAGAAGACACGAAGACATATTTGTACATGTGCCCATCTAATTTTGTAATTTTTGTAAGTATCTTGTAAAGAAATGAGTCACTAATCATTGAATTCTTTCAAACAGAAGCTTAAAAATTATCCAAGAAGCCAGAGTTGATCATTATTTTGGCTGAGATGTTAGAGGACTCTCAACATCAATTGTAACTCTCTGATCTATAAAACTACTATATGATGTGTACTATGTTCTATGTTCAAAATTTTGAATTGATCTTCTCTCCAAATTAAATAAAACAGAAAACTTTATTTATTTAAGTTTTCTAGGTGAAAAAATTATAAGCTCACAAAATCCTTTCAAGGTTATTTCAAGGCAAGCTATTATAGGTGGGAACTTTAATTTTATATTATTCATAATTTGAATTATAGAAAATTAAGAAATTACAAATAACTTCAAATGGCAGGAAAAAGCAATTAGTTGTAGTGTACATCAGTAACATGGAAAAGTTAAGACTTAACATGGATTCATACAAAAATCTAAGTGAAAAAAAAAAGTTCATTTCCTAAAACTGCTTTGAACAAGTAAAATGCAGTTTATTTCTATGAAACCCTTCTGAGATGACCTCAGCTTCAAATTCTTCTCAAGCATAGGTAAGTGGGTATTTCTTTAAAACCCACACATGTACAATAGACTATTTTGAAACATTTCATACAGGGAATCCAAAACCTTAGCATCCAAAGTATTCTGAATTGTGTGCATAATAATTCAGCAATCATACTTTATTTTCTACTACTATGGCATGGCATTGATATTGAATTGATCTATGTTGAGTTTTAGTGAAAAACGAACCAAAGTACAAGTTCTCTAGAAAATCTTCTCACAAATCAGTGATAGGTTTTATTTAGTCTACCAATTGCATGTAACCCTAAATATAACCATCTTTATGTTCAGGAAAAAAACAATTTATTGCTTTTTAGATAAAATCAGTTATTGAAATAAATCTAGAAAATTTAAGAAATTTGAAAAAATAACCAACATCATTTACATCATTCTTATGAGTCTCATCAGCCGTAAACATTTAATAAAGGTTTAACATCCCAATAGAGTGTTCACCTCAGTGCCAATTATGAATATAGATTATATATGAAATACATATAGACATATTTTAGAATGTATATATATTATATAAAATATAAATGTGTAGATAGATAGATATTTGATGTTCGTAAGATGAAAGGCTAACCACCTCTGAAAAAGATAGCTGTATGTATTAACTAATTTAAAAATATTGCTACTCATCCACCTGTGCTAGCTTACAAAGACATGAAAATGAATTAGGTAAATATACAAAAGTCAGATGATAAAAACAATGCTAAGAAATTTTGGAGCGACGTTTGTTTTGTTAGGGCTGCATGGAACAGGGTAACATTCATGATATTATGTTTTTAAGCAAGGGCTTATGTACAATTTTATCTTTTAAGATTGCCTAAGACATATTGTTTCTGGACTATTATCTGTTTTTTCAGTATTTGGATCCCAACTCCAAAAGGCTTAGCTATATTTTGACAACTACTGACAAATGGTGCCATGGAATTGTGACTCGATTGTCACCTTCTGAGTGTTCAAGCTGAAAAATTCAGGATGAGTGCTAGGTACTAATTAGAACTGTTATATTAGGAAAGCAAATACAATGGTGTCTAACATTAAACAAAGCACAGTGCTCATCAAAAATGCTTTCTTTTGTGTTGAGTTAGTCTATAAAACCATTTTGCATGTTAATGAAGCGCAAACAATTATTGTCAGAATACCTAGTTATATGCATTTACAAAAATCGCATAAAAACGCTATTGTTTGTTGTCTTATGATTTTTAATGCTAATTTTGGACTTGATAATTTCAGATTCCATTTGAACTACAGTGCACAATTAGGTATTTTTATATCTGTGAAAGTGAAGGCTAAAAATGGTAAAAATAACTCCCCATGTTAAAAACAAAAGAAAACTGCCAGAGTAGACTACCAGACCAACTGAAGAGATAGAGAAAATCACTGAGGGGAATTTCCATCGAGGAAAGTAACACTACTTTAGCTGAAAGGATAGCGTATCTACACTTGTTCTTACAGACATTGCTGAGAGAGAGTGAGAGACAAGAGGCAGAACAGTTGGGTACTGGGGAGGAAAAAAATAGAGCTCAAAAACAATGGATAAGAGTGGACAGGAAACACATCAGCACTGAGAGCTAGGTTTTACTATCACCGCAATGATAAGGTAGAAAACAGTAGACTTAAGGGTAAAAGTACACAGCCTTAAGTTGGTTTTACAATTAGTTAAGTAAAGAAATTCCACTATCAGTCCGTTGTTTCAAGTCCTAGCGGAAATTTTGGTGAAACCTTTGTGAAAGTTTAAAGAAAACCTTATGTGAGGAAAAGCTTTCAGCATTTATCTTTTTGGGTCTCACTGTCCAGCTTGGACACATAGCGATCCTCCTGTTTTCAGCCTCCCGGGCACTGCAATTACAGAAGCCTGCCACTAGGCTGGGTCTCTAGCCTGTTCAGCACGCCCAGCGATAGGGCTGGTGCATCAAGTGGTGCAAGGAATCCTGAGCTTGCCTAAGCAGGCACTTGGTCAGCTGAGCTATCTCTCTGGTCCTAGCTTTCTATATTATCATTAGTTGGAACTGGCAACTCTGGGATTTCTTTGTCCAGGTTTCCATGCTTTTCTCATATGAATACAACAGAACACATCCCTCAAATTTTGTCTTACAAAAAGAGTATATTATTTTACTCCAATAATGCAGATATTCATACGAACATTTTATCTATAAAATATGAGATATATAGTATAGAAAAATTTATATATGTTTAATAACAACGCATTTGGGATTATTTTGATAAGTATTAACTTCTGGCAATGTTTCTAAGAATTCTAATGTTTTGGTTTCTATTGATATAGGGTAAAGAAATTCCCAATGTGAAAGATAACTGGATGAATTTTTGTTCCTTAAAATTGAAGAATAAATTTTAAAACAATAGAGGTTAAGAGTAAAATACATTTATTGGGGGAAAGAAATATTCTGTCTGAAAGAAGTATAGAAAGGGCCCAAGCAGGTTACCAAGGAGCCTGTCTTTCCTAGGGTTTGGTATAGCAGAACCATAAATGGGGTGAGTTTAAAATGGGAAAAAATGGCAAATCACAAGGTGGGCCTGAGGTGGGAAAAAACTATGACCAACCAATGAGACTACAAGCACAATTTGTGTGGTAAAATAGGCTAAATTGGGATCAAATGGGGAAAGTGTCACATAGCAAGGGGACATGAATACAGACCAGGGGCTTTTCCTGTAGAGGCATGGGATAGTGTCTCTTCCTGGATTTTTCAAGGTAATTGATACCTAATTAGAATATCAATCGCTGATGTCCATCCCTAGGAAGGTATGTGCTACATTTGTTTAATCTCTAGTCTTGAGGTCTGGCGCACAGCAGAGGTGTCTGTCTCTCCTTTTGTGAAGCCTCCCATCTCCTGCACCAGCTCCTTTTAGGGCTCAGCTAGTAACACTTACATCATGTACAATCTTGGGTTTGCTACCTTGGAAACTATTGAGTTTCTTTCATATTACTGTTTAAAATAAATAAATAAATATATAATTATTGTGTTCATGATGTTGGAATAAAAGTTTTAAAGTTCCAAACTTTTCAACGATTGTTAACTTGCCTTCTTTTTACATCCACTATTCTGGGCTGAGCATACAGCTCCAGTGCAGCACATACCTGACAGATAGAAGAACCGAGTTCAATTCCTAGCACCAAAGCAAAACAAAACAAAACGAACAATCAAAGGAGCAAACAAAAATGCACATCCAATTTCTTTCATTTGTCTAATGTAATAAAAGTATTTTTCTCTGCATTATTTTATATCATTTTCAACATTAATTTATATCCTTTTTTCTCATTCACTATGAGCACATAGATAAGCAATTCACATGAAAATATTGTTGACATATCCTTGTTATGATAGACCACTTTACAAATCTTACAAAATTTCAGATGAATATTTCACAATTATCTTATTCTAAATATCTGCCGTACCTTTTGCCTCTCTAAACTTCTCTCACCAGTGTTTCTTTCACAGTTTCTTTTTTATAAATGTCAAATTTATAAAAAAAAATAATAAGGAAACATCAGAAGGGGAGGAAAGAATGGAAGGAAAGGGCAAAAGCGGGAAGGAAAGAAGCAATGAAAGGAAAAAGGAAGAGAGGGAAGGAGAGAAGGAAGAAAAGGAGAAAACTGGAAGGAGGGGAAGCTCAGGGGTGATGCTACCCCATGCTTTTCCTACCTGTAGCAAAGACACTCCTTTGGGCTTATTACCTTAGCTTTATTGCTTAACTTTAGGCAAACATAGTAACATGCGTTCTTCAATGATTTGCATACCTACAGTAAGTACTGAATATGCCATGTGCATTGTTAATATAAAGATTTTAAAATTCTCACAACAACTAATTAAATCCACTGAGCCAAAATTAAGTATATCTATATTTAGGTGCATTATAAAACGATCTACTTATTGGGAATAATCATTTTTATATCATAAAGGGTGGTTAACTCTAATATAATAATCATGAATTTACTCTCACGACATTTCACTTGGTGTTTTATGTATCTAAAATATATATTTTAAAAGATCATTTGATATCTTGCCTAATAGCATTTAAATGTATAGTTCAAGTCTTACTATTATAAGAAAACAAATATAGGCTAAAATAATTTCCCATTAGTTCAATAGTGGTCATTATGTCTAAAATACAACTGTGTATGAGAGATTAATACTTTGGGAGGTCAGTACAGTTTGGAGGATGCACATGTCCAAAAGCACCCCATGAAACAATCATTTTAAAATGCTTAAATACAAACCATTCAAAATATTGTATCTCATAGTGAAAAGCAGGTAGAATTTGCCTTCCAAGGTTTTTAGGCCTTTAGACAAAACAGCGATGGCTAAAGGAGTCTATCTAAAGGAGAATTCGTTATATATAAAGCATAAAGCCATTTCTCCGAAAGATGGAAAAATGATAAACACAATAAAATTTCATGTAGTATAATGTTGCCACCTGTATTTCTTCCTCAAATGTATTCTTCTGCACATTACGATAGTTCAAGCAAAGTAAGAGAGGTACCACAAAAAATAAAAAAAAAAGAAAGGAAAGGCAGCACCAAAGGTTACAATAAATATTGTAACAGGCAGAGAAACTGTTCAAAAAGAAAGAATGACTAAAATAAAGGAACAAGAAGAAAAAAAAGGAAGGATAGGAGGGAGACACGTGTGTGTGCATGCACACACACACACATACACACACAATAGCTCAGATAATTGTGCTACTATTTTCCATTGGCTTATTGAAAGGAATAGATAATGCTTAATGTTTCCATCTTTCACATGGCTCTGCCTGGCAATCTGAGCAACCTCTTTGAAGATAACAATATGCAATGTGATAGCCATTGTTTATTTCCTATCATCCTGTTCTAAAATTTTATATCAGTTTTAATTTTTTAAAAAAGAAAATATTCCCTGTAAAATTAAAAGAAGGAGAAAGGCACCACCAGCCTCTCTAGAAAATCATGAAGTGTTAGGTGAGCATCTCATTGTCTCTGCAATTGGCCCCTTCTTTTACAACTGCTTTGTCTTCCTGGCTAGAGGATCAGAAAACTGCTGTTGAAGGACATTTCATCTACTTAGGTAGATGAAAGGTAGGACATGCTCCATATCAACACCACATGAGGTTCTTTCTTTGCCCATCCCCTCCCTGTGTCCCTTCCAAACGGAGCAGAGGAAGAGCTTAGAGCATCCCCAGTCTTTACAGATCCAGGCCTTTTAAGAACATGCCCTATCTCTCACCCAGGGTTTTCAGCTACTGTTTCCATGCATCCACTCCCCAGCTGGGTGGACCTGCCCTACTGTTTTATTTATGATGCAATCACCTGCTGTAAGGAGGTGAACAGTAACTGCTATTCCATTGCATAAAAAAAAGCCTTTTTAGCCCTATGTTATAAACATTTAAAAGTCACTCTTTTACCCTTTTAGAAGAAAGCACAGCAGGAGGTAGATAGAGGTCACTAGGAACCTCTAATTCATCTACATTTATAGTAGGTGTTGCAAGCTCTATTAGCAGAAAATGTATGATGGTGAGACCAAAGTTTAATGCTTTACTTAAAATATCTGCCTCTCTAGCTAATGCCAGAAGCCATGCCCATGTATGGTGGGATGTAGACACTTAGTGCTAGCAAACGCTTCCCTTTTAGTAGAAACTACCCATTGGAAAGCTGCGATTATGATGACATATGTGAGCATCATCCCACAAAATCCTATTTAGCATTTTTTTCCAGAAGCCAGCATTGCTGTACACAATGTTTTCTGCCAATATCAATGCTGATTGTATGAAAACTGGCACGCATGTGTCTTATCTTTTAGTTTACAAGTGAAAATTCCTTTTGACAGGGATAGGAATGCTTTTCTTATTTCCCCATGTTAAAAGTGACTTCACCACCAATACACCAACTCAGCACCCCAACAAAGCTGGCCAAATGCTGCCGGCTGACTTCACCCTGTAATTATAATGGTTTCCTTACTGGGCTTCCTTCTTTAGAAACTGCCATCTTGTGAGTACTAAATACATCATCAGTGAGGCTCATTCTCATGTATTACACCAATACATCACTGGGATGACAACTGCTTGTGATGATCTATTAATGCAATACATCAGAGTGAGGCGCTTGAATGGGGTATTACTCAGAAACCAGTGCCGTCTCCATAAAGCCAGGTCTAAAATCCAATTCCATTTAATGATGCAGAATTCATAGCATGCTAGCAGCTGGCTAATACTACCAACATTCTAGCATCATCAAAGAAATTATTTGTGTTATCATGAATTCATCATCCAAAACTTTTTCTTTCCTGAAAATAGATGAGGCTTCTAAGTCAGTAATTTAGGCTTCATGAGTTTACCATCTACAATGCACCAGAATTATTTTGAGTGGCCCATCAATAACATAAGTGTGCTGTTCCCTCTCCTGACTACTTTGCATTTCACAGTCCTTAAAAAAAATCAGATTCTTTTCTCCTCTGACACACTATTTCTTTGGTAAACATACACGCTGCATTGAATGTTCTTTGTTTGCAGTAACTAGACACTGTCTAAACATTTGTACGTTTGTACATATTTCATACAGACAAAAGAAATAGAAGAAAGAAGTGAAATTTGCTCTCAAGTCACTCACCCTACATCTATGTGTGTGTCATTTGTCATAAAGCTATCATAAGGCACGACCAGTCTCTATGTGCCTTATCTCTGTATAAGATATATCTATGCTTGTAAATCTTGTTATAAAATTTAAATCACGTAATCTATAACTCCTAGTTGGTATTACAAGTCGAAATTTGGAATGTCTCTAATGATCAAATTTCAAAAAAGTATCAATTTTTATTAGCATGAATTTTTTTAAAAGTCAGTCATACTGTATAGATACATATAAATATTTCTGTTGCTCCAGTTAGAATCCCTTGAGTCTTTTCTGTGGTGTTTCATAACAATAATCCAATATAATCAAAATGAAACAAGTATCAAACTTTCACGGTACTAACCTCTGAATTTTAGATCATTTTGCTCTCCATTAAAACGAAGACCTAACAATAAAGTAATATCACACATTGGTGTCGTTGTTTATGACCCACCTGAATTCCAATTGTATAACACTGCACTATTTTTGTAATAGACTTTTCAGATGCCCTATTTTGTTTAAAAGATTCATTTATAGTTAATGTCTTTGAAGCCCTTTTCTTGTATTTTACACTGAAGACAAATACTGACATGGGTAGGCTTATGACAAATGCTTCAGCAAGTGACATATGGCCTGATATGAACTTCCACAGTCTACTTCGTGTGGGGAGTATCCCAGTGTTTACCTGCATTCATTGTGTTTCTTCACCATGTATTTTTTTCTTCCTACCAAATGCCTTTGAAATTATATTCTCCTACATTACCAACTTGAAACAGTACATCTGAAAAGAATGCTATGGGGAGTTATGTGTGTATATCTACACATAGTTGACTCACCTGGATATCAATTGTATGTATTAGCTATGCATTTCACCCAATTCAGGACAAAAATAACAAAAACAAATGATCATTTAAAACTATTTGATAGAATAGAAAAAAAAAACTTTTTCAAAGATGTTATGATTTTGGACCTGTGTGTGTGTGTGTGTGTGTGTGTGTGTGTGTGTGTGTGTGTGTGTCTGTGTGTGTGTGTCTGCCAAAATGAACAAGAACAATGGTAAATAATGTATGTCTCTAGAAGTATGAGCTAATCAATCTAGTCAGAATCAGTGATAAAGCTCTCTGTCACTTAAAAAAAGTGAATGCAGATAAGCTTAAATACATGACCCTTATGTTTGAGTTTATATTTCCTCAAAATTTATAGGAATTTCTCTTTTCTTTTTCTTTCCTTTACTTTTAACTTAAGAATATCTTAGCGTTGCATCTCTAGATTTTATATTTCCAGTGACAATGCTCATATTAGATATTTTAGCTCATGTTACTTAACATTTTAAAATTAGATATACCAAGTATTTGAGTAATATCTGGTTATTGAAAAGAAGCATATTTGTGATTTATTTCATTAGTGATTTTTGTCTGTCAATATTCTCCTTAAAACTAAATAATATGTTATAACTTTTGCAATCTCTAGGCTGGTTTCTCACAATTGTCATTGTACAGCACTTCAGCCACACTTGGAAGCAATCTTCCTGCACTTTGGCTGCACTGGGTGAACACAGAGAAGTGTCTTCTGTGCTTTAAGGCCACACCACAGGCCTGCTCATTGTGACAGTGGCTTCCAAGCAGTTTCAGGATATCTCCACGGAGGGCAGAAATGACTGACCACATTCACTCAGGGTGTACCTGGAGGCCAAATCTAAAACATGACCCAGTCAGAATGAAAGCAGCCAAGAAGCCAAGAGCAATTACTTCAGCTTATGTAGTGTTTAAAGCGTATGCTTCCAAAGACAAATGTAATGCCAAGATGTGCTGGAAAATTCTTAAAACTGCATTGGGGCAAAACTCAGTGAGCCTTTCTTTACAAACGAGTAAGAGAAGTTAGAGACAGAGGAGCAATTATTTGTGATGCTGCCGGTGTTTAGTCATGCGTTGCTGAATCCCACTCTTAGCCAGTATCACCTTTGTTTCAGAAAGTCTGATCTGTTCACATTTTCCATCACCTTGAACGAAAAACTGAAATAAGCCACTTAATTTATAGATTGATGGAACAAACTTATTTTAAAATGCTCAGGATGTTATCATGAATCATGTAGGACTATTAAACTAATTGCTAAGTAAATTTAAGCACTATTACAGTAGAATTCAGTAGAATTCATCATCAATCTGGAGACATCTTTGGTGGTCTCATGCTGCCCCCCACAGATATGTCTCAGAACATTCATTATGCCATAATTACAAAGTCTCTTTGAAGAGGCTAAAAATCCCTAGACTCCTCTCATCAATTATTTTCACCTGTTAATTCATTTTGTGTGAGGTAATAACCTCAGCATAATAACAAATGTGCAAGTACTCCGATTTTGCAATTAAAAGCAGCAGGGCTTCTATTTTGATCATACAGACTGTGACATCCATCATAGAAAACAATTTGGGCCTAGCAGGATGACAGATGCCACACTGATGGCTTTACTAACTAACTGCCTGTCCTAGGAAAAAAAAAATGGTCAGGCTTCAGCCTGCAGCTGCAAGCTATCTGATAGCTTCTGACCAGTCAGCAGGAGAAAGCCTGCAGTGACTAAATTACTAAAAGGTAATTTTACTTCACAAAATGAGGATTTCTGAGCCATAAAAGTATGCATTCCAGTGGCTGCTGTAATTTGGAAACAAATAGCCCTTTTCATTTGAAAATGCCTGGAATCACTGCCAGTGCTCAGGACGTTTTGTTTCACAGGCTTTTACATGAAAAATACAATGTAATTCTCATTATTTCTGCCCTCATTCACATCTGATTAGAACACAGAATGCAAGGTGGTTATCTCTGCTCTCTTACGTTAAATCTACCCAAGGAAGCTTTCTCTCTTTCTTTCTTTTTTTCTTTTTTTTTGTTTTTCCTTTTTCTTTTTTCCCTCCAACCTCTGGACAGGTGCCTAAATAATAGAAGAGAGCTCATTTCTACCATTCAGTGTGCATCAAGTCCCAGTGCGCTCTTTGAATTGGTCCCACTATCTGGCTCAACAGAAAGACAATCACAATAAGGAGATGGGACAGAGGGGGGCAGTTACTTTCACATTCTGGCTACAAAATAGAGAATCAGGCACTAATAGATGCAGATCAAAGGGTTTTTTGCCCTTATTTTTTATCATAATTTTAAAAAATATCCTAGGGGCTGGGGAGATAGCTCCGAGGCACAAGTGCCTGCTGGGCAAGTGCAAGGTCGTGAGTTCGAACCCTGGTCCCACCAAAAAAAAAAAAAAATCCAAAGTCCATGATACATCCTCTTTTTCAGTTTAAAATTCTACTACCTGAGATATCATCCTATTCTTCAAAGGAGTCATGACTATCTTTTCTGAAAGCTATGCTATTACACTACTGCCATTTTTTTTTTTTAAAGAGCAACCATATGCGAAACTAAGTGTGGTTAATTGAAGGCATAAATATCTCAATTGTGACCTTCAAAAGGAAAAGACCTCAGTAGGCATTGGGGAGGTTTGGGCATTGTTGTTTCTCTTGCTAAACAAAATTCAGGAAATAGATTGTGGAACACAGGCTGCCTAATACAATAAAAGCAAATATAAAATGCAAATAATTCCCATATTCATGGAAATTGCTAGGTTTTGAGGACTGTGTTCAGATTTCTTTTATGTGAAGTAAGACAACAAAGACAGAGGGTGAGACAGGTGGTTATGCCTGACCTTTCACTGTCTTGCCCATTACAATTCAGAAACAATCCTGGTTAGGAAATTAAAAGACCATAATGCATTACATTTGCATTCTGGCCCCACATTCCTGGCAGAAAGCAAAGAGGAGAACTGTGTTTCTTGGAGAATCTACAGTTTCTCAGTCCGTTGTTAACAAACTCATAAACACTGTCAGCAAGAAGGATGGATAGATAGGTGCAGGGACGTGCTGGCTGGTGGAGAAACACGACACAGGAAGGAAAATATTTCTTTCTCAGTGCTCTGATCTGTTTCTTCCTGGTCTATTGAAAGTAAACTAAGGCTGTACATGGCTCCCCTTTTAATTTTAGTGTGAACCCCTTATATTCATTGTTGATGAATCTCTTAAACTTGTTCAAAAGACCAGCACCTCAATGCCAACGTCTCTCTGAATAGCCTGGGAAGTTGTGATACCGACATTCTTTCCATCAGATAGAACTGTGAAAATTAAATAAAAGAGACACATTAGAAAACTAAATTGCAATTACCTATCTAAGAGCTTCTTTAATAGGATGCCAGGAGGACCTGCCCTTTATGCACATGCTCTGAATGTAACTAATGCTTGGTAGCCATCAACAAATTATGACTCATGACACTTTTGCTGCCGCAGTATTAAACCCAAAGTCCAATGGAGAAAATATACGGTTTTTATTACAAAATTGTTCTTGTTTACAATTCTAATATCCTCTTCATTATCTACTTTTCCAGACATTTTAGGCAGTTCTGAAGACCTGGGGCAGCACTAGTCCTGTCATAAAGAGAAATTAATGTTGTTAAAGTTGGCCTAGCTGCCCTCTGGGACAGCTGAAGATGTGGAAATAGAAGCCTCCATTTAAAAAATGAAAATGATTAAAGGCACAGACACCTTGCTCTTAAAGCAGCCCCTAAAACTTTTAATAGAATGCATGGGCACATGCAAACAAAAGCTTCCTTTCTTTCCTGTATCTCCTCACTTCTGTCTCTCGTCAATCTCTCTTAAATTCTGTCCCCCTCTTCCACAACTGTATTCTATGAAATACAGTTTATTTAAAAGACTGATAAGGGAAAAAGTGATCTCATCACTCAACACATCAGTCTCAGTAGTAGCTCATGCAAGAATGACCTAGCACAGAGAAACCAAAGCAGCTCTGCAGATAGTCCAGTCACTAGTTGGGGGCTATGAAACAGGTCGCCCTTACAAGAATTGACATGCTTACTTCAGCTTCTGGGAAACATTTTAAACATCCTAACAGCCGCTACAGATGGAGGTGTGTACCCTATCTCCTCTCCAGAGTCTCTAGATAGGTTTTCATCCTAAGAGAGCAAAGAAGACACAGAAACCAACAGAGGTTACTCAGAATCCTCTTAGACGGAGCGTACCAACCTATCTTGAGCAAAATGGCTCATATATCAGGAGAAAAATGGCAGGAAATAACTCAAAGGAATTGAGCATGACCTTTGCTTTGTAAAGGCCAAAGAATAGCAGTCAGAACTTCACCTTTCTGATCTTCCCAACCTTATTCATTCCATCTGGTTAAGTGAACACTCTCCAAACAAAGCTTGAATGTGAACTACCATACCCACTTTGCAAATTTCCTAACTGTATTATTTTTGTTTCAAAGAAATGTTGTATTTCTACTATTTCGCATGCCACCCTCCCTACTCTTCCATTCCTTTCTTCTTTCCTTCCTTTTTAATCATTTCTACTTGCTAACATGTAACTTGGATAGAAAGTGCTAATAATAAATATATAGAATGAATAAAAGCTATATTATCTACGTATTTTTTTGCTGGTGTTATGTGGTTAACCATTACAAGAGCTAATAACACTCATTGCAAATACAAAATCACTGGAAGTCAGTCAAGGGTCACCGAGGTTCCTCTTGGGCATTCACACTTCTGTTGAGACAGGCAACACAAGTCTGCTCTGCAGAATTATCAGTACACATTAAGTTATTCCAGCACCAAATTTCCAAGCACAGTCATATGAAAGTCATACAAAAATATAAACCAAGGCCATTTTAACACAATTTGAAAAATGAAACAAATTCATTTCTTTAAGCAGCCTGAGTGTGTAAAACAATGATATTGTCATGAAATAGTTCCTCTGCTCTTTCTTCAGCATGCCCTTTGACCCAGGTTTTGCCTTCTGTGATTCCCTGTTCTGAGCCTTAAAATAGACATACAAAGGATACATTTTTCCCTCCATAGTAACTCTAGAGATCTCAACCCAAGTAAACTATTACAACAGCGACCAGCCTCCTCCTTTCCCTGGAGTCAGATGCAGACTGCCTGAAATTCCACAATTAGCTGTCTTGTCCTTCATGCTTTGAAGGTTTGCCTGCCTTTAGTAGTCACCTAATTAAATTTAAATTCCCTTAAGTATAAACACTTACTAGAAATAACTAACACCTTCTTACAGATTTCTTTGCAAGTGGATTTAAAGAAACTGAGCTTTTTCATAATCATAGTCCTAACTTAGCATTATGACAACTTGCTGCATGCCAGCTATTAGTCTAACAGCATTGCAAAAGGCCCTGCAGCAGCCTTTGTAAATAAGAAAAATCAAGGCACAAAGAGGTTGACTAATGTAGCTGCTAATGCCCATTAAGCACATGCCATGCATTTTGGACTCAAAGCTGATGTTCTATAAGAGACAATTAAACTTAAATTAAAAATGGAAAAATGAATTTCACCGGGTATGGGTACCCTTTGAGGGAAAGGGTATTCAAAAATGGTATTCTGAAAACCGTGCCATTTTCTCAGCATCTGACAGAGGCTCACAGCATGGCTACAGCCCTGCAAATGCAGATCACATGATATCAAATGATCACTTGTCTTCTGAAGGGTATTTCTCCAGCAAGGCATGCGGCATTTTGCTTGTTTGACCCTACTTTGCTATGCAACCTCTTCCAGAGATATTTCACTTCTAATCTCATTAAGATGGTAACACACGCTTGGAAAGGGGTTGGCCAAGGGTAAAAAGGCATCGGCTAGAGAGGAACACAATGTAGGATCCTCATATGCAAGGTTTGTTTCATTCACTTCTACTTATAATTCAGATCTGGACTTACATACACATGTGCTCATGAGATAACTACATTAACCAGAAGTTGAGGAGCGCTGTATACCCTTAAATGAAAGTACAGTGCTCTCATTCATGTGGAGTAAATTCATAGTAATACACTGGAAATTTGGTTGAGTAACTTAGTTTTATCATAAGTTGCAGAAAACAAAGGAAGAAATGACTTATTGAATTGCAATGATGTGTTTGCAGTTTATATAATCAAATTAGGAATGGTAAAAATTACTACAACAGAGTTGGGTAGCTTGGTGAGCAAAATGCTTGTGTGGCAAGCACATGGACCTAAGTTGGATTTCCACATGCTGTGCCGGCCCCAGAAGCTGGGCCAGCCACCAACACTAGGCATGGTGACACATGCCTGGAATCCCAGCACTAGACCAAAGTTGGTCTAAAACTTTGTCTGATTGTGGAGGCTGAGATAGGAGAATTGCTGAATCTGGGCTGTATAACAAACAAACAAACAAACAAATAAATGTTTTTAAAACAATTACTTGCACAGTCTTTCAGTTTGCTGAATATTTTATTTCACATATATGTACATACACGTATGTGTATATATGTGCATATACTCTTATTTCATCAATGAATAAATGAATGCATTCTCTGCATATGAAAACTCCAAAAATGTTATTAAAATGAAATGGTGTGTTTAATAAGGTCAGAATAATGAGGAAAGACAGCCAGAGATTATACTGTTGGTCTTTATACTACCTTTCTGATTATGAGAAAAGCTATTTAATGTCTGCATTTTTGTTTTTCCCTCAATTAAATATGGAAAAAGTATTCCTATTTTATAGGGTTATTGTAAAGGTTAAATGTGTTATAACTTGACTTCCTGATGATGTACAAGTTAAGTACAACTCAAAGTACAGACATACAAATATTTTAGATTTATTTAGGAATTTTCCCACTTTTTCTACCTAGTGTATATAATTACTTTAAATTTGTATGCTCAGTAATGCTTTATTTCAGAACATTTTAATAAACATTGTGAATCCCACAACAGAAATCTGATGCTGCCTTGATATTTCTTCCACCAGGTTAATTTGTCAATTATCCTTTATCTCAGAATCTGCTAAGGTCTCAAGACACAGGAACATTGTAGACAACTTTTTAGCTAGAGAATAGCATATATATCCTATTGCCCAATAGCCAATGGAGTTCTTGTCCCCACCTGAAAATTCTTTAGCCTAGCATTTAATACCTATATTTCTGATCAGAATTTTGGTCTCCTGAACTCTGATCAATATCATCCATCGAATTCAACTTTCATAATTATATTCTCTAGTCAGTACCTATAAAACTTTCCAAATTCTTCCATTGACCGAGGACCTCAGACTATAAACCACATAGTCAGGTAAGGTAGTCATAGCAACAACCTCACTGTCTGATGCAAAAGTCTGACTTATTCACTTTCCTAAACATCCACAATTTAAAGGAAGAGAGGTTTATCTTCATTCATTGGTCTGATAGAAGGAATTTGAAGTAATGGCAGCCAGGAAGTGGGCCCTCAGGAGGAGATACACTCTTTCAGGGAAATGCCCAGTGGTTCATCTCTAGCCAGGTCCCATGTCCTAACAGCACATAAAGCTACTGAACCCCTGAGGTGATGAATGCTCAGATGAGCATAACACTCCCATCATTCAATAGCCTAAAATGAGGCTATGGGGAAGACACTAGATCTAAACCACTCTGATAAAACAAAGTTTTAGACCAAGATTTCTTTAACTAAGACAAGAAAATGGCAATTAATATACCCAATATCACTATTCATTAGAAAAATGAAAATCATAACAAAAATTAGATAACATTCTAAATCCAAAAATATAGATATAATAAAAAGGTGGACAGTAACAGGAGTTGGTGAGGATGAGAATTTGCTAGAATGCTTACACATTGCTAGAGGGAACATAAGATAGTACAGCCATTATGAAAAATGACATCTTCTGCTTATGATGTAACCTAGCTATTGTGTAACTCAAAAATTGCACCTCTAGCTATATACCTGAGATAAATGGAAAACTTGTGTTCACACAAAAAGTTGTGCACAGTTGTAGCATTATTTTTCATTATTCTCAAAAAATCAGAAACAGTTCAAATGCCTGCAACTGATGGACAAACGAACAAAATGGATCAACCTCCCAGTAGAATGCATTTTAGTCATAAAAATAGAAGTTTTCCCTACATTGACACTTCGTAGCTCAAAATAATCACATGGAAACTACACCCCTTCTCCCCCAACCACATTTAGGGGGCCCTCTTCACCAGGGGAATGTTGTAGACAGAGAAGTTAGATACAAACACAGAAGGCAGTCAGACAAGACTGTCCCTTCAAAGAAGTCAGCTGAGGAGAAGAGAATGCACCAGTAGGGTGGCTGGAGGTGCATTTGAAGGTTAAAGTCACTATGCCTAGTTCTATATCCTTCACTAAGGGATAAACTGAGACTTGGGTTTAACAGTATCACCCTTCTGAGATTTCTGAATGATTTATTGGGGTGGGCCTCCCTCTCTGACCTACTAAGAATAAAATTGAGACCATAAAATCTGTTAAGGGCCAGCAAGATAGCTCAGCGGTCTAAACCACCTACTTAGGCAAGCTTAGGCAACCACAGGGACTACAATTTGAACCCCAGAACAGTACCACATGCTGCACTAGCCCCACTCCCATGGCAGGATGAGCCAGCGATTACAGTAAAAAAAAAAAAAGCTGCTAAGAATAAAGACAGGATCAAAATTAAGATTGCATATTGTCAAGTGCAGCTAATGATGTTGCTCATTTTCCTTTATTATTTAGATCATTGCTACCTAAGTGACTATATTTTTAAACTTATTGGGTGTTTATAGTTTTGACTAACATTGTACCCACCTCATGATATTGCTATATTACTTACTGTGAGAGGAGGGATGCACAGCAACATGTTCAGGACCCCTGATATCCCCCAGGAGCTAATCCTATTCCTCATTCCCCATCTCTTTTCACCAATAAATGTTTCTACTTAAAAACAAACAAGACAAGACAAACAATCATGTACCAACACGTGCTGCAATAGGAATGAGACTTGAAACCATTATGCTAAGTGAAATAATCACTAAGACCACATATCAGAAATTTAGTAAGAGAAGGCTACAATTAGTACTTAAAAAAGGAACAGTGTTTGGTCAGGGATAGAAGGTAAAAGTGAATGTGTATGGGATTTCTTTTGAGGGCAATTACAATGATTTGACATTTAATAATGATGATGGTTGCCCAACCTTGTAAGAATACTAAAATTTTCTCTGGAACTTCTTCCCTGCCCACAACCTGGACCAGTGGCTGTGCAGATAGTAACTCACAGTCTGAGGCCCTGCACCACCAGAACTTCTTACCCACCCAGAAATGAGTCATGGCATCTGCTGTGGAACACTGCAGCAAAATTCCCTACGGAAAGGCTGGGGGTCAGACCCTACCAGCTAATTGAGGGGCTGAAACTCTTGCCAGAGGAGCACAGTGGGATCACTTCCATGAGCTGTAGCAGGAAGAATCTGAGTACGGCAGACAGACTCAGCCAGGCACATATGGAAAAGTTCAGACTTGGTAGATTCAGACTGAAATTTCAATAGGTACAAACAGCATAACTTCACCAAAGTTCTACACCAAAGGTCAGAGGACACTGTTATACAAAATGAAAAGGAGAAGGAACAAGATACAATCTCAGGCCCCAAGCCCACCCAGAAAGAATGCAGGAGACACCAGCATAGAAGAAAATGGGACTCTTACAGCTGCAATCTCTGAATTACTAGCATGTGAAGTAAAGAAAAAAATTCAGAAATGTATAGAAGACCTCAGATTCCTGAAGTACAAAAAAAGACATATCTGAATTAATATTGGCTGAAGTAAAAGACAACTGTAGAAAAGTATAGAGGAAATCACATCAGAAATAACTTCTGAATTAAAAAGAGACATCTCTGTATTAATAGTGTCTGGAGTAAAGGAACAACTGAAGAAAAGTAGAGAGGAATTCAGATCAGAAATAATCTCAGAGCCGGGCATGGTGGTGTACACCTGTAATCCCAGCACTTGGGAGACTGAGGCAGGAGGATAAATGTGAGTTTCAGACCAGCCTAGGCTACAGAAGTGAGTTCAAGGCCAGCTTGAACTGCATAGTGAGAACGTGTCTCAAAAAGATAAAAAAAAAATATCTGAGAAGTGTAAAAAGCAATGATATCTATAATGAAAGACTTAATAAAAGCTTGTAAAGAAGATATTGATCAAAAATTAGAGGCGGATAGAAAATTGATGGAATCCTTCAATAAGCAATATAGGAAAGAAATAGGTGGCATGAAGCAGTTTGAAAGAGATGTTCAGGAAAATAAAATCTCAATCACAAACTGGCAACACTATATGAATGAAAGTGAAAATAGAGATTCAGATCTTGAAGAAACATTAGCAGCTAGTGAAGTTAACAAAGGATCTATTAAGAACAACTACGTTGTTTAATCCATAACACATTCAGCTGTGTTATGCCCTTAAGTTCTTATTTTCTTCTTTAAAGTTCTTATATTAGGGAGACTATATGATATTTACACATATAGGTCTGGTTTATTTCACTAATGAGTATATGTTCAATATACATCCATTTATGTATGAGGTCTTCAAACTTATCATTCTTTATGGATGAGTAGTATTCCATTGTATAAAAATACCACATTTTTTTTTAACCATTCTTCAAATGATGGGCATTTTGGTTGTTTCCAAGATTTGACTATTACAAATTAGGATGCTATAAACAATGAAGTGACTGGAAGCAGATAAAGAAGAAAACATATCAAGAGCAAAACCATGCACTTATGTACACAGGATGAATCAGATATTGGTTTCAAGAAATAATAATGTTGACTTAGAAGGGTTAATGTTTAATTGTTTGATCAATCTTATATACCTATATGTATTAATCTAAACTGATCTGATGATGAAAATATGTAATATAACCCGTGTTAAATTTAAACAATAAAAAAAGAACCTTCAAAACGTTCATCATATTGATCATAGCACTATGTAACACTAAAATTATGCTTGGAATGCATGACACTCTTGCCTTTTTGATGTGTACTGCTCCCGGTGTAAACTCAGTTACTGTCATTCTCTCTCTCAAGAGTAATACTTGAAAATAAAAGACTGAGCCAAATACCATAGTCTTGACAGGCTACAATTTTGTATTTCCTTGATTTCCAAATATCTGTGTCAAAACTGTGTAACTGCTTATATCACATTGTATGGAACATTATTAGAATATCAGTGATGGTCAGAAAATATCAATTCCAAGCTGTCAAAGACATTTGATACTCAGAAAGCCAGTGATGATAAGCTCAAGTACCTATGTTATAGAGTAATAGTATCACAAAGCTTTTCTGCTGGAGATTTAAGAATGGAAGTTAACGGGAACAAAAATTGGAGAAAAAGAAGG